>UZAF01017723.1:0-17617 GCA_900617895.1 Haemonchus placei
TTCGAGATCGTTTACAATTTAGTAGAACTTGTTTAATTTACCATAATTGGTAGCGGAGTCATTTCCATGGTATTCATAATTGTGCAGGAGGCAAATAAGTGCGCAGGATGAACTTTTACTTTTATGTCTTACCGCTTCGTTCTCGGTAAGACATAAAGGCAACCTGTACTGTCGTGTTCAGTGGGTCTTGTGATAGAGTGGTTATAATGAATTGATATTACCGAACTGCTTCCAGAACCCTGTTTGCTCGCATGACTGCTCTCCTTGATTCCCTTAAAAATGACTCTCGTGAAGAGATTAGATGTACATAGATTGTAGACAAAGGGCAGATCAAGCATTGCCGTCTAAATCTTTCTTTTTTTTTTGCTGCAACTAGTCTTTCTTCTTCTTTCGTTCTTCAGCGAAATGGGTACCTTGCATTACGACAAGACAGAGCGAAATTCCGAGCTGGGATTTCGACTGTATTGAAGACGGCTTTTCAGATATTTCGAACGAGTTCTCTCTGTACCTGGGCGCCGAACAATTCTTCATCGACCGTTGGCGTGTCGAATTCCGGAAGGGAAGCTGCAGTAAAGGCGTATCCGAAGACCGAAGGTCCAAGGTGGTGTGTAGGCAGGTAGACTTAGCTGTTGGAGAGGAAGTGGAAGACCGTGGTAGTCCTTTGATCTTGTGATTGACGGAGCATTATGGATGTTACTCAAGATCTCGACGGCCTGCATCAGAACTGCTACCATTCTTTCCGTTAGATCTTCCTTTATCGCTTCTCTAGATGGCTTCGCGAGTTTGCAGGTTGGTAGGTGTTTGGATGCAGTTCCAGTGATTACTAGCTGGCATATGAGCTTAAGAGTCTTCGAAAAAGGTCTGTCCCCAACTTTATCGTGAAGATCTTCGACGAGTCCGATGTACCAGTCGAAGATTCGTCGATGTTGTCATAGCGGAACTTCCCATATGTCCGGAAGGAAAACGAAGTGATCCCAATTGATGGCAGCCATTGGGCTTTGTTTTTAGGGAGTCGCGACTCTTTTTCCGCGCATTGAGGAACGGAATCTAACGCGAGAAGGCAATGGTCCGATCCCTTTCAGAAGTTCGGAACAACAGCTCACCAAGACAGGCGGAACTTTTGGTCAAAGATGATCTGATCCACTTCATCATTGGACTGGCTCACAAGTTCATCGGGGATGAAAGGGCTTTTGGAACTGCGAACTATCATGGATATGATAAACTCGGACAGTCCTTCACTCCTTCAACTCCATTCCCACGGAATACTTCCAGCTCCCTTCCGTCATATCTCAATGTTGGTTACATTGTTGGAGCTGAAATTGAGCCACATTATCTCAGCCTCAGAGACCCAACCGGAAGGCAAGGGCTTAGAACGGATCGTTATGTTGACTGGCAAGTGGGACACAATATCGCCAACGCCTCTTCTATGCTTCAAGGAACGGCTATTCATTAGTCTCAGAAACGGCGAACAGCCAGCGGTACCTCGTTGTCTCAGTTATTCCGATGACGTCTTACTTAAATCATCAGAGCTTCGATACCCGCCTTCAATGGAAGCGTTCGTACTCACCTTAGCCCTTCTCTTTTTAGGCCCTGGGATTTCAGCCGCCACTCCCGAGCACTCCTACCCACGCTGCCGTGTTGGAGGCACCCCCTGGTTCTAAGCATGAAGCCCTTTTGAATTCTTGTTTTGGCAAATAGTCAATCACAAGTAGCTTGCGAGACTTTGAAGTGAGAGCTAGGTAGACTTTGGGTATCTAGCCGGGGTGTTCCAGAATGGGAAGGCTTTTTTGTCAGAGACGACTCCAGTCTCCCTCTCAAGTACCTCCCAGTCACTAGAATACATGCTTGTGGCAGAGCAGCTATGCAGGTTATGAACCCCCAAGCATGCATGGATCCGTTTGTCAGAAGACAAAACATATAGTTCAACCAAACACGGCAGAAGAAGAGATCCCATATTTTGGAACCATCTCTGATCATCATCAAAACAGGTGGCTCTAGTTCCACGATTTACTCCCACGGCTATGTATCATTCAAGCGTCAAATACAATGCTTTCCTGGTGCAAATGCACCCGCTCCACGCTATCCTACGTGCAATACTTTTAGAGCAAGTCTTTTTAGTCTTTCTATTTTGATTTTCCATATTGTTGGAGAGGTAATACATATTACTACTTTTTCATTTTTCATTCTGCTGGTACGGATATTCATTTTTCATTCTATGGCTCTGCGTCTTGCTTTCCATCATCTCTATCGTTACATCAAAGTAAGAGTGAACAACTCTTCAGACCTACGAAGACAACGCGGTTGACGGAATCGTCCGAGTCATAACTATTCTTGTTTTAGCCATGTTTGTCCATGGATATATGACATGCCACTATAAGGTTGAACTGTTAGAATATTGGGGTTATGGCGCGATGTCGAAGAATTCAGCTATTTGTTTGGGTCTTGCTTGACTTTGAAAGACGGGAACAGGTGTTCCGATGAACTTCCAAATCAAAAACGTTCCGTCCATCGTTGTGGGCATTATAGTGTGCTCTGCTTCGGATCCAACATCAGGAGAATACTTGTCCTGCGTTTTCCTAAGTACCATGTTACCCGTATTTCATGCCCTTTACGGTAAACACGTATTTTTGGAGATTTCAAGACCTCGTTTTTTACTGTCTTGTATCACAACTTTGTTTATAAACCTATATATGGTTTCAGTGCTGAGTTGCTACTGCATGTCCTGCTCCGCGTGTTGCAGCGGTGCTTGCCGTGACGGTTGCATTCAGAGTCGGCTACGGACAACTATCAGCGAGCGACTGTCGTTTGCCAATAATAACGATCAATATGAAGGAATCCCGGCTGTAGTTACACAATACAATTCTTCTTTTTCTCTGCCTGAACTTAGCTGATGTAAAGTGACCTTTCTGTGGCACATGAATTTTGCACTTAATAGTGAAAGGGAAGAGCATTAAGAACAACGAATAAAAATTATTTGGGCTCTGAAATCCCAAAGGTTTCCCTTGGCATGCATTTGGAAGGTAAAAACAGCAGGACAGATATCGGCTGAAGATCCCCACTTTTGATCATTACGGTCTTAATGGGCCATTTGGTAGCATCACCTGTGTGGATTATGAGAAACTTTGAATGCTGCCGAGGGAAGGATACTATGACTGTTCCTACTGGACCGTAGAAACGAGTAAAGAGATAGGAAGTGTCCTGGAATTTTGCATTTACTCGTCACATACTGTTTTCTATGCGCCTTTGCTTGTACTTAGGCAGCCTCCAGTAAAGCTAACATATGTAGGTTACACTGGAATGTATCTCATGCCGAGATCAGTGCCCAGCTGCTGCGGCTAGCTAATAGAATTGCTCGTTACTAAGAAGATACGCCGCAAATTGGCTGCATCGGTACTCCGCTTTGGAAGCTGAGCGACACCCGATCAGTGCCGCGATAAAATGTTACTGGTAACCAATGCGACCCTCTCTAGACACTCACTCTCTGGAGGCGCTCAGACATGCTTCACCTACGCTTTCGTACACCATTGCTTACGGCACCGATTGAGCAGTTCTTACCTTCAATAGACTGCCTCAATGTTAATTTAAAACATCGATCACGTGAGATAACGGCGTCAATGACCGCTTTCAGACTTCGACATTCGTTCGTCCGCCCGTTCAACGCGTGCTGCGACAGCGGTCGCGTGCGTGACGCGACGGCGGTTCTAGGAAGGAGTTGACAGCACTGGATCACGTGCCAGCGCTGTCAACACCTTTCTAGAACCGCGGTCGCGGCACGCGGTCAACGGACGGACGGACGTCGAAGTCCGAAAGCAGCCAATGACGCCTGCCGTCGTTTACCGCCGTCACCTGTAGCGGGTAATGGATGTAGCCATTGTGAGGTACACGCCTCTAAGTATAATTTCTAAGAAAAGTTGCTAGAATCGAAATACTGCCTTCTTTATTGTCGTTACGGGAAGGGAAAGTCTTTCAGAAATTCCTTGATGATAGGTGACTTTCTTGGTAAGCAGTGTTTCACGATATCACCTGTACCACCGGTCACCTCGATGACTATCGAGTTCCTCGAGCGATTGAAAATAGGGTCTCCATTTGTCCCTGTCGTTGGCCAGAGTAATCCAGTAGATCGCTCTCGCCCGAGGGACATTAGGCATAGCAGTCCTTTCGACCAGAGCTTTCATGAAGAGGTATAACCTCGAGGATTCCAATCAGTAATCGCTACAGCCCAACAGTCTTAACTATTCTTAGCATCATCCTATCCACAGCGCGCTGAATGTCCCTGATTGCATGTTTGTCCTGCTATCCTAGAGTTCTAGTCGTTATCAGATAGGTCAAGGCAGTGGGAGGCAGTGTCGATGGTAAGCGCAGAGCTGTACGTCCTTTATCTTCTTCATGTTACCATTCAGAGTAACAGCCAGTTGCTTACGGTTTTGCCTCTTTTCTTCGTTTAAGAAATGGTTTTTTTTNTTTTTTTTGTTCACGTTAGCGTTCTTTCTGTCTTTCTACTCACCCTACGCTGTGCTATGCGTATTTATTACAGAAGCATTGATGAATAATGTGTCTTTTCCTCCTCCAGGCGTTATGGTAGGCAATACAGGTATGTCCAATGAATCTTCCCCATTCATATTTGCAGGTTTTGTTTCCCATTCTCGCTCACAACATGTGACCATATCACGACTGTTAGCCTTTTGCATTGCATCAGTGAATTCATTTGATATGAGATTGTGAATGCGAAATCGTCAAAAGTCGAAATTTACTCTTATTCTCTAAGGCATTTTCAACTTACAATGTCAAATTCAACCTTGTTAATGATCACCTCGTTTTGAACATTCGAAAAGTTCAATGGAACTGTACGAGACTTTCATTCTGGAGGCGCAGCGTCTCATATTTCACTGTGCTAAACTTTTCATGTTTGGAAGAGTGTTATTCTTTTCGCATTAAGTTTAATGTTATTGAGCTTACTGTTAATGCGGAGATGTGAGATGATTTATCGTTGTTGTAGCCAAGATCTTACGAATCTTTATGTCCTGGATCCAAGGATAAGTTCTGGATGGACGAAACTGTTCAGAAAATCTCAATTTGACCCGTACACCTCCTACCATGCCAACTGCGCAAATGCACTCGTCCACCATGGCGCAGATGTCGATTCCTCCTCCAGGAGTTGCGCCTCCAATGATATTTGGTGGTCAACCTCCTTTTTTCGGTGCTGTGGGAGCAAATATGCCTTGCAATCCTGTGATAAACATGTGAGTATCATTCTACAGCTGATCCGTGCTCTAGACTAAATTTCACATGGAGGGAATTTTGATTAAAAATGTTTTTTTTTNAATTTCACATGGAGGGAATTTTGATTAAAAATGTTTTTTTTTCAGAAGTGGACCTGGACCTTCTACCGCGAACTCAGATGTTGGTTATGATACAAATTCTAAGGACCCCGTTTTAACAAGGTCACGAGTCTTTATTGGACGCCTCGCTGGTTTTCCAATTTTACGTGATGATCTCATCAATCTTTGTAAACCGTTTGGGACGCTTTTGGGTCTCAACCATTTCAAGGTCTCTTAGCAATGTTTATTCCCTGCTGTCCAGAGGCTTCCATATCCTTTTTAGCAAGGTTTTGCCTTCGTACAGTTCTCGATGTCCACGGAAGCTGATGCTGCAGTGATTGGATTGAACGGGAAGAAGTGGATGGGCACAATACTCGGTAAGATTTCAGTGGCCCGAGCTTCTTAACGAGCGCGAAATCTACCTGAACTTACCTGACTGCGCGACTTATTCGCTTTTTTTTTCAACGTTCTCTTGTTTTTCTTTTTTTTGAGTTTTTGGTTTTCATGAAGGTGAATGCTTCGTTNTTTTTTTTCAACGTTCTCTTGTTTTTCTTTTTTTTGAGTTTTTGGTTTTCATGAAGGTGAATGCTTCGTTATATTTGTTTTAATGTTTACTTTGATTTTCATGACATATGAGTTTTTGTTTGCTTACAGCTCATTCCATTCTACTCCCATCAACCTAATATGACCCTTCTTCACTGATTTGTGAAGAGATGTTTCGATTATCAGCCGTTCCTTCCAACGAGCGCCAGAGGGCAATAGGTTACCGTTAACTGGTGGCGCTCGACGCTAGGAGGCCGCGCTCATGATCGCGCTTTTGGCCTCTAGCCGATGGTCTCTTCTCAAATGCCGATTCTTCTATCCCATTCTCTCCTCGTTCGCACTTGTCGTCGCCTGTAATTTGCAGTTCGGAGTCGCGAAAGCTAGGCGTGATGGTTTTTCCTTAACTATTCACCGTAGCTTGAGTTCTTCCAACACAGCGCCAAAAATTCAATCAAAAATTGGTATCGGTTGACAACCGGCGCCGTAGCTAGAGCCGAGCGCCATTGGTTGACTGAAGCGTAGCCGGTTGACACAAAAGCGGTGGGCGCCGACGCTGGGTTTTTAACGTTCTTGCGTCAGAAGCGTCTGACGATCTACTCTAAAGGATACCAATAACTCCTGTCTTTCATCCCTTGTTCTAACCACTCCACCGTTGCGAGGCAATCGCCGGGTAGCCTAATAGAACAATTTCCGCACCACAGTCGTCACGAAATGTCACAAAATATAAATCCCATGTGAAAGATACTCAAACAGCTGCGGACCATGGATTCATACAACTGCTTTCTTTTCTCTTCTTGTTAAAGAAACTTTTCCCTTTTACTCTTCTAGAATACCTACCTAAAAAAAGGTCACCGTGCCTTCTCACATCTCGAGATAAAACATTACCTCTGAATATTCCCTTTTCCCCCGTTCGGTCAGTCCCGTTGACGTGCGAATTATGAATTGATAGCCAACGCCGGCGTCAGCATTATAGCGACTGAAGTGTGAATGCGCTTTTTTCTTCCTTTCATGCTTTCATAGAGAACTTTTACCAATAGGCCAGCGTCGTAATATTGTTTCTTTCTTAAAGTTCCACGGAATTCGTGCAATATCCGCCACTGTCCAATGTCTACTATAGTCACGAAAATATACCTTTTATCTGATCATCAACGTCTTACAATTGCGCAACTTTCACAATGAATTAATAAAGAGCCGTTTTGAATTGAAACGGTAAATGAGAACGTCCGTTCCGCGCGTCCGTTGAGACCAGTTCACCCCGCCCACTCCGCGAGCGGCGCAGGCCAGACCATTGCGATCTCGAGATGACATTTCATTACCATTAAGTGCCGGTGGAGCGAATGATTCACACTAGTCCGTACATCGTCTCTTCAATCTGACTGCCGTAGACCAAGTGCAAATCGTATGCCCCACTGAAACTGCGTCGTCCGTCCAATATCGCGGGTCGATCCACCGCGTGCGTCGGCTGCAGCGTGACCTAGCTTGACGGACTCGCGGAACGAAGCGCATCCTTTGACACCTTTCTGGTGGTTGGTGCATGTTTGCCTTGCCCTTTTTTGTAAAATTAACTGATTACGGTTGTCACGTTGTTGAGTTGTTTCCGTTGTGTACAGGGTGACCCACATGAAGTGTGAGGGGCGATAAAAAATCGACTTGTTCGGTTCTGAGCTGTAGGATGCGGTGATCCCCTGGGCCGAGACGAATGCGAAAAGTGTCAGCTGAAACTTTCAGCAGGATCGGACATCAGGCCACTGCGCAAAGAAGGAACTGCAATGATGTGAGGCCACTCTTTCGGGTTTTTGGCCGAAGGAAATTTGACCTTCAAACTCCCCGATCCCCGACCCTTTGGATTTTGCTGTATGGTCGATTCTGGAGTAAAAAACCTGTGCATTCGAACAAGGTCCTCGGACTCTCTGAAAAAAAGCTCTCATGGAAAAGCGTGGGATGAAATTCGTCGGAAGTGATGGCGCGCATTCTTGAAAACTCCCGAATGAGGTTGGATGCTTGCATTAAGGCGAAGGGTTGTCATTCTCAATGCAAGATGTGATATGTTGTTTACAACTGAATTGATGATTGTATAAAAGTTAATGTTTCCTACTTAGTTTGATTTGTACAATTTTAATGTTAGTTCACTGTGTCACACTTCATGTGGGTTACCCTGTAGCACTCAGCTTTTCATAATTTTATGTCTCTCTTCAGTTAAACGTTTGTTGTCAATCTTAATGTCAATAACATCAAATCTTATGCTGCGTGCTCGATGGCCATCCAAGTAACCCACGGTAAGTTCTAAATTTTAGCTTCTGATTAACGTCGGCTCAAAACTCGGAGGGCGGTGTCGGCTTCAGTCGACGACTTCTTCAGGGCAGATGGCTCGTTTAGCCCTTTTTAAGCTCTTGAATGAAGAAAAGCACGCATGGAGGCGCTTAAGCGATATTCAGCCTCCTGAGTTGGCGTTGGCGTAAGCATCGCTGAGAACGCTGAATGTTGGTCTTGCCGACGACCCCCGCCGTAAAATTACTGTGCTCACCCAGAGATCGCTGTAAGTGAAGAATGAATAAGTATAGACATGCCCTATGCAGTTCCCTTTTCAAAAACGCTTTCCTAGCATTGGCCCTTCAGAACTGAGAGCGGAGTTATGAAAACCCCAATAAGCCTCTGTTCAAGACGCGTTTACAGAGCATCTAAGCAGTTAAATCTGCACACGATCATTGCTCTAAATGTTAACATTTTTTTCTTTTTCGATATTTTATTGTTTGTTTCGGTATGCTATGTGATATCGTGTCGATTTTTCTCATTTGTTGTCGTCAATATTGATGCTAGCGATTACGTACCAAAGGTGTATGTACTCCAGATGTGCATCTTGTGGATCCGCAAGCGCCAAAGAAGCCTGTGGAGCAACAGGAAAGGTAATCGATGTTCAACCTCTGACGTCTTCCACGTTGGAGTGGTGATACTTCGAACTTTCCGTGATTACTTGAAGCTATTTTGTTTTGATTAGGCGTGATTTCGAGCCATGTTTGATTGCTTTCTTACATTTATCATCGTTCTTGAATTTCTTCCAAACTTCCTCTTTATGGAGTATAGGTCGGTGGTCCTTTTTGAGGGCATTTTCAACCCTTGTTACCTTTTTAGTGTCCCACGTAAACGTGCTAGAGAAGAAGATGATTGTCGTGCTGCTACCGAAGAAGATATAAAAGAAGCGAATCGGCGCAATCGAATCGTTGCTCTCAGTGATTCCACGACAAATAACGATCTGTCTCATGCAGGTAGTTTACAGTCCAAATAAGATTTGTCTACGAGTAGAAATAATGATACCTCCTGGATAACGCTCTTTATTTAGTGATGCCACCTTTGTTCGTTTCAAATTTTCAATGCAGAATTAATTGGAACTTATATTTGCACACTGTTTAATCACCCATTTGAAGAGCGTTTTTCAATTAATCTTTCCTGAGTAATGAAGTATTCCGCAGAAATCCCTGACACGATGATCTGTGGCAGTTGCCGCTTCGTAACAGCCGACTATGAAGCCTTCAAGGATCATCGCATTGCCGGGTGTACTAAGGATAAAAGCAATAGTTAGTTTCGTGTCTAATGGTCTCTTTCCCTTTTNAATTCTCGTGTTATAGGTGAACCCAAACATCTCAAGTGTGCTTCATGTGACAACCGTTTCAAAAGTGCGTGGGGATTGCTGTGTCATTTGACAGAGTTCCATCGCATGATGCTCTACAAGACTGACGAGGAAACCGAGCAGTCTACAAATAAAGAGGTGGTCCTCTTCGTCACACATTTCATTATATCAAAATCATTCATTCAATGAGCTTCTTTCCACTCAGATTTTTCTTTTTTCCTATCTTCCTTACTTCATTGACTCGTCACAGTTGTTTTGACTGTGCTCTTCTGCTTTCTAACCCATTTGAGTGCATCACTGATTATAACGAGAACTATGCGTGAAACAAAATCCACTGTCTCTGTTTAGCAATTTTTAAGCTTCCTGAACGGAACTCAAGTCTTTCTCCCCAAGTAGGTCTCGCCCTCGCAACAGCTAATGTTTTTGAGCCAAAATTTGTTCTTTCCATATATTCTTGAACAGTTCCCTTTCAAGAGTTCTTTTAAGGTATAAAGGTAAAGTGGCTAGTCCTGGCAGCTAGCCATATTATATCCCTCAAAAGCTTTGCACGCAGCTTTGGGAAAGTAGCGCTGAACCGCTGGATCTACGACTCTGGGAAACGGGATACGCTTTTCGCTGTGTTATACCATTGTGTTGCACACTAAGTAAACCGAGAAGCACCCTCGTAGTGCAGCGATTGTGAGTTGACAAGTCGGTGGACTCATCGGAGTGGCAAAGAGGTTCGGATCCTTGCGGTCGTTTCGACTCATAAAACTGTCCTGACCGCAACTCCAAAATGCTTAGTATTGACTCTCTACAGCCCTCCCACACACCGAGGAACACCGAAGACGGTAATACGATAAGAGCTTTTCTTTGCCTCCGACCGAGTAGAAGTGCACTTCTATCTCGGCAATCAAGGTATTGTTACGGAGTTTTTTGGAACTTCACGCACTTTCGCGGAAAACCGCTGAGTACCTCGACATTAGCAACTGGGTTGTTTGCTCCTATCTTAAATACCGCAAGACCTACGGTTTCGGTGGGCTACTAAAGGAAAGAGGAAGCTAGCGCAAAAGTTGAACGGCAAGTATAGAAGCAAACGTTCAACGCCATATCAGAGCAGCCTCGGGGTCGTCTGGCTCGAAGTTGACGTTCTGGAGAACTATCAAACGCATTAGCAACACTGTGAGGGAAATCGTGAGGAGAGCATCGCACCAGAAGGTTGTTCGTTCCTGCCCGGCGACATGTTCTGAAAGATTGGAGGCAGGTGCTGTTGTAAAATTAGCGGTGCCTCCCATGTTGCAGAGTGATTTCTTGTATTCAAGCAATCTTTTCTGACGAGGAGAGGTTTACCTTGTCTGGACCGATGGCTATCGATACAATGGTGACTGAAAAAGGAACCAGTGAAGTTTAGTGGACGAAACTTCGGTAGCGGCTCATTGATGCTTTGGAGGGCTTGTTGTTAGGACCAAAAGTTGGAGCTGGCATTTGTTTCTTGTCGAATGGATTCGCGAGAGTACAAGAGATTTTTGAATTCAACTTACTGCCTATAATTGACTGGTGGCGAAAGCAGAATCTTGTCTTCCACTAAGATAATGCGAGGCTCCACGCTAGCAAGTTAACTTTGATGTGGTTTCAACAGCGCGGAATCGACATTAGAGAAGTGCCCACATGTAGTCCTGACCTAAATTCACTGAAATTTCATGGAATATTGTTGTTCAACGGGTTTACAATAATTGCAAGCAGTTTTTCGCGAACAGCGAAATGAAAGATGCGATTATGAGTGTATGGAAAAGCGTCGATTCTGCAATCTTCGAAAACGCTCGGCGAATGTATCACATCGATTGGTGGATGTGGTTTTGAAACGAGAAGCTTTGATTGAGGGTTTATTTTTGATGAAATCTCACTGACTTTGTAAATAAACAATAAATCAGGGTAGACGTATGGCATGAGACGACTGAAATTCGGTAAGATACTTGTTTGAAAAGATCCCTGGCCCAAACTTTCTTGAAATCACTTGTGTCATCAGTGCATTGTGTAACAAATCAGATAGTGTATGCTACAAAATGGAATTACTGCACCCGGTAATGTTTTGGTAATGCGAAGAATAGACTACAGGAGTAAATCGCAGTGTACAATCAGTGGTCCACTATGACATTTATACAGTTGATCCCAATATCATCTGACTTTTCTACCTTCCCATCATTGTGAATATACCCTAAAATGGCCTTCTTCCACAGCGATTTTTTCGTGTTGAACTTAATGTTGTATACAGATCAAAATTTTCAGCATTATTGGAATTTCGACTTTCAGTCAGGGGCGAGGCCAAAGAGTGGGCCAGAGTCATCGGAAAAGTCGCGCGAGGCAGCTCATGAACCCATTCTCCAGCAACCGCGCACACAACAATCGAAGGTATCAATTTGAGCTAAAACAGTATGATTTACCAACTCCGTTCCATTCAGGACACCACGCAATCTTCTTCGTACGGACCAGTTTTTCCTACCGATTTCTCTACTCCCCGAAAAAATGAATCATGGAGACCAAAAGCTGATCCAAAGAACTCATCGAATCTCTACAACAATGGGTCTGTCAATAAGGTTAAGCAGCATATCATAAAATAATTGTATTAATCTCTTCGAGGTGAGGTAGGTATGATGAGTTTTGATTGTTATACGTGTCTTTGTTCTAATGTGCTGGTACAGCTTCAATGATTTCTACTCAACCATCTGTTTATGTTCTGTGGTTGTGAAACAAAGAACTATGGCTCATTTATAAAATATCGTTTATTCAAGTAAATGCTCTGCAAAATAAAGAAGAGATGCTTCGATCAAGATAACCCGAGTCAAGGAAAATATGTCAGTTGCAAATAAAAAAAACATCGCTATTACGTGCATGCACACATAGATACATAAATACATAGATACATACATATCAGGGCATTTCAACGAACGCTTCATAAACACGATAAGGAGGAAAATGGAGTGATTGAAATAGAATTACCATAAATTTCCAAGAAATCATATTACGGTAATTAGGATTATATATGTTAATTTGTGAAGTAGGAAATCAGACCGGCGAATAGACACGAGTTTTCCACTTCAGTTCGTAAACGAGGCCCTCTGACACCATATCCGAAATTTTGCAGTCATTTTGGTATTTGTAGACCTTATTTTGTAAAATTTGCCTCCAATTACGTTAATTTTGTATTAACTTTCGTAAACTTTCTCTAATATGAAGTCTGATAAGAGCGCCCCAAATAGCATTACAATCAGCAGTCGAGTGATCTACTCACTATACGCCGAGAATAGTCGCGTTCAACGGTGGTTATTGATGAGCTGTATTTGGTTTCTGAAAGTCGTCGATAACGCCGTCTTGGGGAAGGGCATTGTTCGATTCCACAAAATTATGGTAATATGGGCTCATCCACTTTTTAAATGAAGTTGTTGAGGTTTCCCACTTTACGGATGAGAGAAAAATAAGGTTGAAATAAAGCGAAGAGTTTACATACTCCAAAATCAAGTTAGGAAAACCAGTTGTAAAATTTGGAAGATTGATTGCAAAGTTTACAAAGTGAGTTTCACGAAAGCGAAAATGACTGTAAAATCTATGAAATAGAATAGGAAAACTGCCTAAGTGGTTGCAATACAAATGAGACTGACTGCAGTGTTTACGAACTGGGTGGTAAACCCTATCATATATGCTAGCAGGCTTCAAATGACTTTAGAAGTCTGATTCGTCTTTAGGCGTTGATCAACCCCATTTATGGGTGCGAGGACACATTCAACTTCCACCCAAAATGGTTGTGGCTTATAGATGGATGTAGGCCCCATTAAGTGACCTGCGGAGTCATTCAGGGTAATAGCGCTTTTATCTTTTTGGAAATTTCTTAAACTGGCTACAGGTATATCTAACAGGAATTTGATCGCACAGATCATGTTAGTGATAGTACGATACTTGGTTGCACTCGACCTTCGCCTCAAGGAGGGGGAAAGGGAGGAAGAGGGGGGGGGGGGTAGGCTCAAAACAAGCATAGCCATTACAGGAAGTATATTTTTCCAACATTTGACCTGACCTCAGTGTACAGTTTGTGTAAGTTTCCATTCTTCCTGAGGGGAGATTGTCCATCCGTTTAGTCGTCGTGGAAAATCGAATCATGGGCCTTAAGTGCAATCGTGACTTGTATACCTGTACTTGTGTAATTCTCTACAGTAGCGAAAGTAGCTATCATGCGTGTAGTCAACCTTGTTACAGGCATGACGTCGATCCTCGTGAATGACTCTAGCCCGCAAAACCTGAATGCCACACGAGATCCATTTCAAAGGAGGGTAATCCATTAGCCCAAGTTGCCTACAGTTTTAAATGATGATGTCTAATCACTCTTCATCATTTGATATGTACCGAGACTGCTTCAATAAGAAGAAAAGAAAAATTTCTGGAGACATCGAGGTAGGTGGCCGCTCTCTATAGTTTTCGCTATGCATGTGGAAACCATCGGTCGGGTAAGAAAAGGTGACGTACGAGTGGAAAACGACGATCGTATGTTGGGACTATTTCACTAGGAACTTTCTTCCAAAGCGTGAAAGTGTTTTCGAACCACATCTTGAAATTGCTTTAGTTCTTTGAAGAACAATAAAGTACCGACAGCGGAGTCGTCGTCGATGCATTCAGATAGCTAACAAAACAGATTGTTGTGGTTTTCCTCCGCAGCACTGAAAAGTTGACTTGTGTCTTCACTACTAACCATACACACAATTTCTACGATTTTTTTTTCTTTGTAGAAAAAGCATCCGTGAGTTGCTATATCATTCGGTGAATATCCTAATGATACTTTTACAATGGAGTATTTTTAAAATAGAAAACTATCACAACTACTTTTACAGCAGGGGTGAAAGTTTACCCCATGAGAGCGTGCCGATCACACTACCGTAGTCTGAGTGGGTTGCCATGTCCGGCTGACGAAACGTGGTGTCCACTTGAACCCGGCCAATCCATTCAGGATCAATTCTCGGAATTCCGGATTCAGGAACGCGTAGAGCATCGGATTAGCGACACATGAGAGCATTGCCAGACTAAAAGAATAAGATTTCAAATGGAATCTGGCAATATTGCTCTTCCCAAGATAATATTTTTGAGAAGAAAGGAAAAACGACGTACAAGTGCGTGATGAGATTCAAGAGGTAGGTATAGTCGTTGCCGTTGTAGGCGAGCAGATCACGGCTGTCGGTGAATTCCATTAGTGTGCTGACAATGTTGTGTGGCAGAGATGTTATGCCGAAAATCACTACCATTGACACCAAAATCAATGTCACTCGACGCCTTTGCTGCATTACTCGTCGTTTTTGTTCGATCAGATGAGTTAACTGAAACAACATTGCTGCAACTGTAAGGTGTACTATTGAATGTGAAATGGACCTAATTCAATGACAAATTCAATTTCTTTTGGTCCTTATTCGTTATTTTTAAAGCTCAGTTCATGATAATTTTAGGTTATCCAAATTATGGCGAAAAACGGAAGATTAGATGGAAAATAGTGCAATGAAGGCAAAGAAACTGCGTGAATCCGTGCTTTCAAAGTGAAAAAAAAGGCTTCGAAAAACCATTAAAAAGGGGGCTGGACGAGAATGACTAGAAAATGAAGCAGAATGGGGCGTTTGGACGAGCTACACACTGTGCGCCGCTGCGTGCGTGTGGGTCCTGGTGCGAAGTGCTGACTACGGTGAGCAAAAAGTCAGCCACCCTTAAGCATAAGTTAACAAAGCCAAACTTTCAGTCATATGAGGTAAAGATTAAAGTGAGAATCGCAGTAGCAAAAAGAATAACACAGAAAAAATGGGAGAAAAATATCGCCCCATCACTCAGCGACCAGCTGATTATGTGTGGGTCCTGACGCGAATACTTGCAATCTGTATTGCTTCGACACTCGTATGACGTGACGTAACCGTCGAGTATTTTGGCGCGAGAGAAGGTCCTTCGTATTACCCTTGGGGGCCACTGGGTATTCCTAAGGAAGAACTAAGTAATAATTTTTATCGTGAACTGTGCCTTTAATTCCGTCAAGAATTGTATAGTCACTACAGCTATTTCGCAGATACGTCTGCTGATCAAGNGCGGTCCGTTTTGATAAGGTTATTCGGATATCCGTATCTTCACGTATGGTACTTTCTCATAAGCCTCACCGAAGAATCTTTAGACTGTCTGTTAGTGATCAAGCTACCTGATTCTGCTTCAAGTGAAGGATAAAGAGCAGTCTACTATGTAGCACCAGTATCAAAGAAGCTATTTTCGCCCAACTTCTGCATAATTCCAAATTCAGAGGCGGGTTTGGGAGACAAATTCGCAAAAATGGTCGCGCCACCCACCATAAGTGTTTCCAAGCTGCCTTCTGTACTCTCACTCAACATGAACGCTCTGGGTCCCGGAAACAGAGGTTATGAATTTTCGGGGTCGGACACATCCAGAAGGGAATAATGAAGGCTGCAACTCAAATTCCGTCGAGTAGTAGGAATGTTTATCTCATCATATATGTATGTCGAAAGGTTCGTACGGGTTGAGAGAGGAAAACCATGAAGGCTAGTTAAGAGGTACACCAGCTGTAAGCATGATAAAGGCCTGCCAGAACTCTTAAGTCAAGTACACCTGGAATTCCTTTCTATGCTCACAACTGTCACATACTTGCTCCTTGTGCTGTTGGGTATCTCCTCCGGCGGTAGCTGCTACTACATAAAGGAGATTTGCTTGTTGAGCGATAGAAGTCAGACGAGATTTCGCTCTACGTCGAAGGAACGAGAACACCTGAAGTAGTTTAGAGGTTCTACTTCGCAGTATGAATTAGGCTGACTACTCACCGCTTGATAACAGATGGTCATTATCGTGAAAGGAATGACAAACTGAATGGCGAGCACGAATAATGTGTAGATGCGCTTCGAATGAACATTTGGCCACTTCTCCGTGCAGAATTCGCCACATACATCTGTAAAAGCGTCAAGTGAAACGAGTTATTCAGTGTGGACGAGTTACCACTGTAACACCGTAACACTCACTTATCGTGGGATACTTTTTCATTTTCATATGGTATACATAAGGAAGAGTAACGATGATGGAGATAATCCAGAGGAGAATTGTTATTCGAATCGCATTCACTTTACGCAATGGGCTACCTACAAAGATATTCGTCAGTTGTTTACCCAATTACTTGACGGAACCGAAATAATTCTGAAAAACAGCTCTAGTGAGATGGAACGAAGGGTTATCACTTGATATCATTGGTTATCACTCATGAATGCAGCTCAAATTAGCTTTCTGAGAGAAACCCCTTAATCTCTACAGTCAATTTATGTGAATGCATTTCAAAGTGGTCCTTACCTGGAGCGATAACGAGCCGGAAGTACCTGTCGATGGCGATGGCGCATAGGGAAAACGTGCCAATGAATAGGCCAATCGCTTGTATACCTCCCACCACACGGCATAACATAGAACCAAAGTACCTAAAAGAATATTTAAGGGCTTTGTCATCGAATCAGCGGGTTATTCCATTGAATTCCTTATTGCGACGTTTTTTTTTTACATTTCA
Organism: Haemonchus placei; assembly: GCA_900617895.1. Taxonomy (NCBI): domain Eukaryota; kingdom Metazoa; phylum Nematoda; class Chromadorea; order Rhabditida; family Trichostrongylidae; genus Haemonchus; species Haemonchus placei. The sequence continues at coordinate 17,033 of UZAF01017723.1, forward strand.
CTGCCAGGACTGCCAGGAAGTTACCCTGAAAGGAGATCACCGTCGATCAGCAAATGGACGTCGTTGATTTCCCTCCAAAATCGAGTAGTGCAAATTTATCAAATAATACAAGTTATTAAAAATCCAGTCGAAACTGTCAACAAAAAATCCTTAGCTAATCTGGTAAGTTCTAGGAAGTGGAGTGTAAGAGAAGCTTTGCTCCATTTGGTGAGTACTGCCAATCGTGAAAGCACCCAACAGCTTCATACATTGACGAGGTAGATAGCCCACAACCACATGCAGTCCTAGGCCACCAATTTCGAAGAGTAAACTCGCGAAAGCTCAATCAAACAAGATTTGGACTTGATGGACAAACTCTCGATCGATTCCGTCTGAGGGATGGGCCCCCGATTCAATTCCCATTCAGAATCACAGTGGCATAATAAATGCGTATGTGGCCTATGGGCGGAGGTGGCGTAGTGGCAAGTGGCGCACTATATCACACGCACGGTCAGGGGTTCGAATCCCGGACCGATGCCCGCCCAGGCCAACCAAGCCTTCCATCCCTCCGGGGTCGGTGAATTGGTTCCAGAGTCGTCTGGCAGG
>UZAF01017723.1:27420-42403 GCA_900617895.1 Haemonchus placei
GCACATTTCCTAAAAATGGTTTTTGAACTTCCAAAGTTCTCATACGTGTTGTTTTAGAAGTCTATGGGTGACTTACTTCGTATGAGAAAAGTAAATGATAATAGTGTATTGAGATGAAAGAGCGAATGTTCTGGAGGATCTATGAACATTGAAAGGTGACAAAACAAATTCTGAATGGCATTGCCCAACGAGAAGCTTCCGTTCCGCGGTGTGGTGCTGATATTAAATCGCAGAAATTGAATGTTCGCCGTCTAATGACCAAACCACAAAAAAGCGGGGCGATGAGAAGGAAAGAACGAAGAGTGACACTTACTAATAGGGACGACAACGGGCTCATACCAGGGCAGTTCTGTAGGAAAACGTCCTCTCTTTACCGGTACCCCTTCTAGTGCCTATTGAAGACCTAATGACTTACATAATTCCATAATTGTGGAACGGAGCATCGTTGCAGACGTGTGACCGTCCGTCTGGGGCTGCCGGCTGGCTGTCGGAAGGAGGTTTCGCGAGATTTATGTCGACAAGATCCTCAGCAACAGCACTCTCCACACCCACAACAACAACGATGATGCTTAAGCTGACGATGACCTGAGAGCAGCTCGTGTCGCCCCCCTCCGTCGTCCGTCCGTCCACCCGCCCGTGCCTATACACCTAATCGAGTTCTCGTCCTCTTCTCTGCTCTGTTTCGCCTACTGCTAGCTTCTCATCCAAAGTTCTCGTCAAAGCTAAGATGATTCCCGTCTAGCAGCCGCATTTATCGCCCACTCGCCATGAAAGAGCATCAGAGGCCGAGGTTTCAATTTAATTTAGAGGGAAATCGTCATGAAATGACCGCAAGTTCCGACTCTCTCCTACGAGAACAGAGTGGGTCCAACATCAGGGGAGGACCATCCCTGCCACGTTTCTCTTATATTTTTCGAACGTTGCCTTAGCAGCTCGGATCTGTCCACGAGGTAAATTTGCACGGTTGGGATACTACACAGCCCCATCCATTATTCGATATGAACTGCTGAAAACCTCCAAAGCCGTAAACTTCAAAAAAAAGTTTTCAACAGGGTAGTCATTTCCAAAAGAAGCACGTGATCCCGTGCAGAAGCCTGCAGTTGTTTATGACGATCGGGAAGGGAGATATGCTTTTCCACGAAGCCACGCGTGTGCGCACTAATATTCGGGAAGCACGTCTCTTAAGGTCGACTTGAGTCCTTCTGATTTACTAAAAATATGCTTTTCAAAAAGAAATTGCAGAGTGAGTAGCCCATTGATGAAAGAATTAATAGTGATAAGCAGAGCTCGAGGGAACGCTGCGCAGGAGAGCCGTCGATGTCTCGGGCGGGTAGTTTCTGCATCTGCAGGTTGCATGTTGCTTCTGGAAGACATCATCAGAGATCGAAGGCGGAGTCGGATGTATGGCGTATCTCAAGGAAACCCATCAATTTCTAGAGATTAAGCTGCGAGAAAGAAATTTTCAAAGAAATTTAAGAGGGTCTGAATTCAATACATGTCACCCGTAATCGTGGGATTACTATAAGTGATATTACTGACAACTACCCAAAACCTTAACTCTTTCCCCATTTAGCAAGCAAATCTCGATCACGGTCAAACATCAAATCAGCGGTAAAATGGCGGTTCGCTATTACAGTGCCATAGTTCTACCTATCACAGGCTATTACACTCATCGCAAGCTCACTGAAAGCTGTTTTGACTTGGAACGATCGTCTGCGTTGCGCTATCGCCGAATCGGGTACTATAAATGAAAGATTAATTTTCTAAACAGCTTGAATATTGGTTTTTCACTTGATTGCTTCAAAGCCGCTTATCCCAGACACTCATTCCATCTTAATTGCTGAAAACTTCCATTGAATCTGACAATGAAATAGCTTTTTCAAGTGAAATAAAACGCAGAATAGTGCAAAGGTAGCGAAGTAAACGCGAAGATCGTGGATTTTGGAAAAAAAAANNNAAAAAAAAATGATTCCAAAAAAGTAGCAAAAAAAGGGGATCGTATGAGACGGCCGTCTGGTGCCTCTCATTTGAGCGTTCTATTTCTCTCGTCTTGTGGATAGTACAGTAACAAGTAGGCCGGCGTAACACGGCCACTTTGAGGTTCGGAGTCGGCTGTACCGGCTTTGGATCCCTTTTAACACCCTATTCAGGCCGTTCGGCCCGACTACTTCCCATGCACTACATGTTCTACCCTTGGAGGCTACAAACTTATTCTAGTTAGTGATCTCGTAAACCATTGTTTATCGTGAATTGCGCTTTAAATATTCATGGCTTAAATCGCCGCTAACCCTTCTAAAGGACCACATCAATGTTTTCTGACTATTTTAAGCAAATCTTGAGCTAGCTTGCGGATTACTTGCCGTCTGGGTGTCTCACGTTTGAGCTTTAGTGCCTTGCAGAACGAACCCTGCAAAATACAGAAACTACCTAGTGAGAAAACGGAGGCTCGATGCTTTCTTGCGAGGAAATGAATCAGTCTCACGAAGCGTGTACCGAAACAGCTGCCGCCTCTTTCGGCATACGCTCCACTAACCAAGGATATTCTTGCTCTCCGAATGCCTGTCCAGCTATTAGTAGCTGTCCATTCCTCTCAACCCCAATAGTGGTAGAATCAGACACAAACTTTTTGCTCATGCTCCACCCACTTTTATGCGCTCCGTCCACACTGAGTTCTTGAGCCCCGTTTCCCCCCTCTGGTTAACAAATCAAGTCCCTAATATTTTTCGCATTACTAGCTGTGCTGGTAAGGAGTGGTTTTACTTTTTCAATAGAAAACAGTCCGCTCAGGACGTGCTGTAACCGTTGATAACGGGGTTCTGCTCATTCCACAAATGCTCTAAAGGCACAGTTCACGATAAAAATGGTTTCTGTGATTCCCCCATTGGGTGAATTTGAGGCCCCCGCGTGTACCATATCTGTCAATATTAGGTCGGAAAACGGCCTAGTTAGGAAGTTATTAAGGCTTAAAGATTAGTTTGTGTATATCCTTGGACGAGTTTCACCAGCATTGTAGAGGCTGCACTGATGACAAGGGACCATGTAGGAAGTTCAAACAACTTGTCATGACCCATAGCGACAGCGAAAGACAGTTCTGTACAGTTCTTGCTCGGTGAAGTCAGCTCTTTGTGCAATCGCAACACTGAAATCGCGTCCAAATACCCATTCCGTGTTATTTCCGTCATGGCAATCTCGTCCAACCTCTATTTTCTCTACTTTTGAGAAGCCAAATCTTTCTCGAAATTGACGAATTCTCTCGGTTTCTTCGTTGTTGATGAACTATTCCCAATTCATACTTCCGCTTACCGAATAAAAACAGGCACCTCAAAATTATCGTGAACTGTGCCTCTAAACACTTTTGCCATGGTCGATCTCCTCGAGTTTGATCACCGAGAGTATAGCATGGAATCTTTCAGTCCTTTGCCCTGGAACTGTCCTGAGTGTGTGACCGTGTTCCCGGAAGAAGCGGGCGTCACCAGTGTTTGGAAACCAAAATAATATTGTGTCCATACCTAGAAGGATGTTCCATCTGGGTGAGGAGAGTCATTAATGATTATCTCGCCGAAAATGTGTCCCCTGTGGGAGCGGGTATCACTTGGAACAGGGCCAGATTTTAAAGTGCTCTGACAATGAGATGTCCTGGCACAGGTATTTTTAGGTGATTCTTTAGATAAAGGCAAACTTGGAGACGCACAAGTATGAACGTAAAAACAGACAGTTATAGCATTCAATATACGGCAATGAAAGTTAGGACGTAATTGAGAAGAATAGAATTGAGGATTCGATAACAACCGGCATCAAAAGTCTCTCCTAAAAACGTACATTCCTCCTGGAATCCTACTCTTAAGAGAACATCAGTTTTCTCCACTAAAAAAGACAAATTACGATTCACATTATCAAAAATAAGGCAAAAAATCGATTCTGGAACAGATCATGGGAGTTGCCTTAGAGGTGCATTGGTGCATTGGTGTTGGGGAGACCACAACAACACTAACGGGGAGGCTCCAGTAGTGAGTGCATGGACAAGATAACAATCACCACTGAAACTAACTAACTCAGCAAAACTACAAGGTAAATTACTTTTTCTAGTGGGGAGGAGTAACTCACAAGAGCCATATAGCGTTGTGTCTACCTTTGGGAAATCCACATGGCGCTTGTTACCATGACACGAGGATGCTGGCTGTTTGTATAGAGTAATGAGTAGCCACACTCTTATACACAACACGTTACAGCAGAGGAAATTGAATTCGAAGGAGATTCAGATGGCTGTGTGGCGAAAGCCAGCCATCCAGTCAATCTGTGGATGTTGACAAACCAAAACCTCTGCCGATCGAGCAAAGCCGCTATGCTTGCGGCGCCATCGCTTTGCAGAATATTAATTGATCCAATTATATATTTACTCGGAAGAGGGAAACGAGAATGGAGAAGAAATCATTAGACTATCGGGCTTTCAGGCAGATCCCAGCAAAAGTACGACGGCAGCTGAAACAAAGGCACAAGCCAAGGGGCTAGTGTTCAGGGCACCCACTGATAGCCCAGGAATGCACAGCTCTATTCACCATCTTCTATGTATTCTACCCTCGTTCAAAATCCATATTTCAGATTTTAGAATGTGTGTTCATGAAAAAGATAAAGGATAAAATCTTTGGGCGTTAGCCGATCCCGTCCCAAGGATGCGCCCTGCATTCGACTTTCATTCAGAATCGTAGTGACGGATTGAATGCGTATGTAGGTTATGCAATGACTTACAGTGGTCAGACAATGTAAAAGTCAGTGCTTTTATCCTTCCAGACGAGTCCGGTACCATTTGCCCGACCCTGGAGGGATGGAAGACTGTTTGGCCTTTGCGGACACCGATTCAGGATTCGAACCATGACCATGTGAGTGTGATAGAGCGCCACTTGCCACTACACTACCTCTGCACTCTAATTCATGCAGTCTAACGATAAGCAGCAACATATAAAGTCCAATCAATGCCCACAACAGAAGTTTTGTAGGTTACTGACATGGCATTAGCAATAAATCCAGGCAACCTATGCATCGAAATGATCCGGTGGGTTGCAGACCGCAGTGGTGGTGGTAGAATTCCTGTCTCTTGTGGCAATTCAACTTTACTAAGACGTTAGTAAGGTACCTGTTGTTCTTTCAGGGTTGAAATGGGAATGGGGCTTCATTTCAAGAGTATGGGGCTAAGCCAGTGCAAAAAGTAAGGACAACAACTGAGCGCCCATGGCCCTGCCTACAATGTGGTATGCGAGTTCTCGATGCAACTATGGCCGATTTGTCGGTTAATCGATGTGAACGAACGGATGGAATACTAAGCGCTGGTCATACTCTTACCATCCTGAGTGTATGATGAGAGTATGACCGACGCTAGTCTGACCAAAGTAATTGTACTCGAAAGAAGCGAGCGTCATGAGAGTATGGTAAGTGAAAGGGTATCGTAATCATTACTAGATGAACGTTTCATCTGAATGTGGGGCGCTAGGTGATGGAGCAATTGGCACATCACCGAATAACGGAGATAATTTGGCGTAGCGCTTAGGATTCGAAGGTAGAGGCTTCTAAAATGTCCCGCAAGGGGCACGAAATCAACTGCCGGCCAGCAACGGAACAGAACCCTTGTGCAAGGGCTGATTAAGGAAGCAGCTCCATGCTTATTAGATTTACCCCTGCTCCAAGCTTGAGCGATCACCTTCATCTACAGGCTTCCAGGCTCTGAACAAGCTCTCTAAGGACAACTGGAAAAGAATATGCAGTACCCCCATGAATGGCCTTTGCTGGTCATTCGAGCCTATAAGATCTCAAAGACCATAGGCGATTGCGCTTTGTCGAGAGTTAATTTCATTCGTTGCCCACGATGCCCTAAAACAACTCTGCTCACTTGACGATTTTGGTTAGCGGGAGAAGCAAAGACAGTAGTTAACCAGGAGGGGCACTAATTTCTTGTAGGTAGTCAAAATTCCCAACAGACTGAATAACCTGAAAGGCACAGTTCACCCTAATTCTGATGTACACCCTTTAAAGGGAAGTCGAAAGACGGAATTGGTTGAAAATAGTGCATCGGTGACAAAGAAAGCGAGAGAATCGTCGAAAGAAAATCCATGACGGTCATGACACAGAAATGGTATTTGGACGAGATTTCAGTTGTTGCAATTGCATCGCGATAACCGAAATCTCGTCCGACTGAAAAATCTACNCAGATCCCAGCAAAAGTACGACGGCAGCTGAAACAAAGGCACAAGCCNAATCTCGTCCGACTGAAAAATCTACAAATTGCCACGAGTGTACTACATCAGGCCAAAACTGTCCGAAACTGTGTTCCACTGTCGCCATGGGTCATAATAAGTTGTCTGAATTTCTTACGTGGATTCTCCTGTGGATGGTACATTCTCTACAATATCGTGGAAACTCGTCCACCTTTGGTTTGACTTACAACCGATACTCTTCGAGCCCCTGTAACGCCCTATCTAGCCAGATTTCTGAACTGACAATGCCACATATAATATAGGAGTGGGTCCATAGGCTTAGCCTAGGAGGATATCCCAGAAGCCAGCTTTATCGTGAACTGTGCCTTGAGGGAAATAAGCGAAACTATTATATTTGGGGGCCCGTGCACCCTCAAAGCGAAATCATATTCCTGAATGGGTTTTACAGTGAGAATTACCGTCTGTCGTGGATCATACAGTGAGCATATTCATTTCTCTCGTCTACCGAATGAGAAAGGAGAGCTATGAAAGGCTTGCAATTAGTCATGTTGACAAGAATGGGTATCCAACCGTGTTTTCATCACAAACTGTGCTTCCAATCAGGAGATATTCAAGCAAATCATAAACATTGTTCAAAAGATTTAGATTCTCAATGTGAATCCAGACTCAATTTGCCTGGCAAACGACTATCTGACGAAGAACGAAAGCCTTCATCCATTGATTTTTGTAAACGTAACCTATCACTTCTGTAAACGGAATTACGAAAATCAGTCACCTTTACGCTAGTTACCCCACCTTAACCTTTTCAAAGAAGCAAACTTGTAAGTAGCTATGGCATGGCATCCTAAGAAGGTATCCCAAAGAAAATATAACAACCACTGGGTAGGTAGTCCGATATGTCGATACAGCTTTTTTGAAGATTCGCAAATCCGAACATGGCACAGCTCAGTTGAGCCCTACGCCTGGCTGAAGACAAACACATGAAGAGACTGAGCAGGGTGGAACAACTTCATGTGGTTTGTGATTCCGTCGCCTAACAATGTCCCAATCACTCAAGATGGAAGTCGAACTTTGAAAACGAAAAATTCCAATCCTAATACGTATACGCAAGCGGCCAAAAAGATCATGTATGGCTACACGTCCTAACGACAAGACCTAGGTGTGCGCATTAGTTTCCCCTGCCGAATTGAAAGAATCATTGCGTGAACCATATGGGAGGTTCACATTGAAAACTTTCATATTTTGTAGAAAGCATATTGGCCAATTATTTAAGGGCAAACAGACCAGTTTTCCCACAAAAGCCCGTTGCTTTCAAACTGATTTAATGTGGGAGGTAGCAATTCGTTTTCCGGAGGCCCATCTCCAGCAGCTTGATTTCAAGAAAACCAGTGAAGCTCATCGGATGCTTTTTGATACATATGGAGAACAAGCTCCATCTGACCGAACCTGCACAGAATGGTTTCATCGTTTGATAAGTGGAGCTTTCGACTTGAAAGTTAAGGAACGTCTAGGCCAGTCGAAAAAGTTTGAGGATTCGCACTTGCAACCGCTGTTGGATGAAGATCCAGTCCAGGCCCAAATAGAGTTGGCAATGGAGCTGAAGATCAACCGTACAACTATTTCCAAACGCTCGCACGCAATGGGAAACATTAAAAAGCTAGAAAAATTGATCCCTCATCAGCTGTCAGGAAAGTAGCTTGAAGCACGTGTAAAGGCTTGCAGGAGAAACCTCGATGACCACAAAAGGACACATTTTCTTGGCCGGATTGCGACCAGTGATGAGAAATGGATCAGGTCTTGCTCTTTTGAAGAGCTCGATGGCTACATCTCTTGGGAGAGGCCGTGCTACAAAACTAGTTCTGCAGTAGTCCTTTACAGCTTCAAGAATCGAACTTCTTACGAGTACGGAGCTGATCTCCGTCTGTCTTCTTCCGTTGCAGTGGCTTAACTAATGCCTCTCCTAAAAGGTTCACTTCTGTTCCTCCTCTGTGAAGCATTCCCCTGCCTTTCCTTTCCTTTCCAGCATGGGAACTGAGAGCACCCTTTGTAGTGCGAGAGACTCCTTCAACGGATTTGAGACTATAAACGCTACATGTGGGGGAATGGTCCACAACCACGAAGTTTGTCTGATTTCATTATACAAAGCTGGAAAAAAGACGTTATGAGCCACCCTTACTAAATATAAACACCGTGCCAACACCTATGAGGTACCAGTAGCGATAGTGGCACCTAGTAAGCGGCAGTGGAGACGATTAATCACAGTAATATAAAGGAAGTTCAAAACTGCGACGACGGAGGATTCACAAACGAACAGGGAGAGGCAATACCATGGGTTAACACTTACCGAAATACCGATTTTCTGTGATATAATCTCGTACTTCAAAAGCTACCCAGAAAAGATCTTTTTCATCAGCATTTCCGGCAAATTCTCTCGACTTTTCCCTAGTCACTCATGATTTAGATTTCGTATTGGAACGCCAGTTCCAAGATTCGCTAGAGGGAGGCGTTCCGAACCTGACGTCGTGAGGGGGATTCGCACATCGTGGGACTGTTTTTGAAGTTCACCTGGAAAAGGGCAAGCCATTGAGGATTATAAATTCGTTCCAAACACAAGATGTGGAGTAGTGGGCAGTGAAGTGAAGCTGCCCGTACCAACGGTGTTTTGTCCTCCTGGAAGGTGCTATTGAAAAAGAATAAGGGAGCTTTTTAAATCCTCTGCACGCCTACCATTTTGGAAGATGAAAATACGATAAGAAGCCCCCTAGTCCATTGTTTTATCTCCTAGTAGACTCACAGGAAGACCTCTCCCCTTGAATCCCATGTCTCTGACTGCTGTTTTGAGATGCGGGCCTTTTCTGGGGTTGCAAATGATGGGCCGAAAATCCCTTCATCATTCGAACATTTTTTTTCTTGAAACATGTCCGTAAGGCGATTATGTTATGATGAATAGACCCATAACTACCGCCATTTGGAGGATGACACCTTCATAGATGGATACCAGTCCTTCGGGGCACTACAATGGCAGAGTTGCTCTCTTCCCATCACGTTTTTAGCTTTATAGCTCCTCCTCAAGAGACACATTTTTCAAGTGGAAAGGAGTTGCGGAATTGTGGTTCTTTGATGGACTCTGGAACACGAACGTGGGCAGATACGAATCGGCGAAGCTTCGGACCAGGAACACAAGCAGCCGAGTAGGCGGAGACTGCCGGCAAAATCAGGACCTTCCAATAGCGTGCAGATGGGGAGGATGAGTATGAAATAAGTCCCAACGATGAGTAGATACAAGGAAAATCATTTTCTGTCTCCAAGACATCCATAGCCTCATATGTATAAATACATTATTCTTTCAGAACTGACTGAGGTCCGAAGAAAACGCAAAAATCGAGGTATTTGCATTTTAAGCTCTACCACAGCCGCCCAGGTTTTTTCAATCAGGGCGTATATCAGTTTCTTAAATGCATAGTTCACGATTTAAATGTTTTCTAAGATTTCCCATAGGATGTATTCGAGGCCTCGTATAGAGGTAAGGGTCGGAAAGCCGTCTAGCTAGGGCGCTATAAAGTCTGAAAGACTGTACCGTGGGTGTCCTTGGACGAGTTACACCGGCATTCTAAAGGCTGCACCATTCACAAGAACCCTATACAGGAAGTGCAAACAACGTGTCATAACCCATGTACCCAGTGATGTGTAGTTCTGGCTTGATGTCAGCTCTTTTCGCAATTGCAACAACTGAAATCTCGTCCGAATACAGATAATATGTCGCTTCCGGCATGGCAAGCTGTTTTGCCTATCTTTAGGGAGCCTCATTTTTGTCAAAATTGAAATTGAAATTTATCATGAAATGTGCGTTTAATAAAGCGAAGGTGAATAAGCAGGAAAAAAGTGTACACTTCCTTTTTACATTGTATAGATCTCAGATGAAGCATTTGAGAACATTTAACACCGCTCCTATAAACAGCCTCGAGAAAACTCAAAATAGAATGGATAATCTGGAACTTTGAAGAAAAGCATGGCTTGTACTCAACCTAACACTAAGAAAATCTTGAAGTTTGCATATCGCTCGACAGTTGACCCATCGACAAGTAGAAAAATGCAGAGCACTTCCTCGCAGGATCTAACGAGTGATTAGGACAGTGTTTCTATACTCCTGAATGTTTTTTCCTAATGTAAGGTTCCAGGATTCTGATAAGTTCCAGGATACAGAAGGGGACAGAAAGTCAGTCATGCGCTCAAATTTAGATCCATAGTGCGACACTACTTTTGAGCTACTGCGTCACCCGAAATATCAGCTAGAAAATTCAGTCCCCCGCGAATTCTGAGTGCTCATAAAAAGAGCTCACAGCTGAGAAAGGCTATTTTGCGAATCACCGACTCAGAAAACGAGTAGCTCAACCACGATAATCCAAACTTCACCGTTGCTACTTCCTTTTCCTATTTTCACACAAAGATATAAAATGTTCCTTAAATACAGAAGAAGAAAAGCTAGACGAAGAAAGGATTTCACACTTCGATAAAAACCAGTGGCACCTATAATACGCTCATTGATCAAGGCTTCCGAGAAAAGTCTATTTTTCTGGTCTGTTCTGGACACGATACACGAATACAAGTTTGGTTAGCGTGGATCACTACCGTTAAAAGCAGCACCCTAGAGGTCTTTTTTCGTGGCTTCAACTAGCATACGGGAATACGGCAGACCTCAAACACTGACTTTTAGAAGGCAAGCTGAATGGGCATTGATCGTTATTGATTATCACCTGGTAAGGCCTATTCATTTTTAATATGAGGAAATCACAAATCCTATATGCTCGCTGTAGAAGGTCCCTAGAAGATCGTGTCAGGCTTCACCTAAGAACTCTCGTCTTTTTAGTTAGGAGATCGAGCCGATGGAGTGGGCGAAGTGGTTGCTTGTCGATTGCAGGGCACTAAGACTAAAATATGCCAGGTAATAATTCATCAAAGCTCGGAGTGAGCCTTTTCTGTTGAAACGGATAAAATCAATTAGAAGTATTGAAGTCGACTAAGCAACTCCTTTTTTTCCTCCCTATCCTTACCTCTTTTACATCATTTCAAAAGCCATGAAGCGAAAGGGTTATATGGCCCTCCAAAGACAATGTCTCCAGAAATTCACTTCTATCAGTAGAGGAAGGATGTTCAAGGATGAATAGGCTTGCACCTCTTCTAAAACTGATTGACAAGAACAATCGAACAAGAACAATTGATTGACAGAAAGTCTAGATGGAAGAGTTGAGAGATGGTATACAGCGAGAAGGACGATATGAGTAAGTAAGCTCCTTTGGGTGAAGTTGGAGGTAGGTGTTTTGGACAATCAGAACAGAAGTGGCTCTCGAAAACATTGCCCCCAACCAGACAAAAGAGTGCCCAAAACTTCGAGGTCTCAATGGGCCTACACGGCTCACTTCCTCTATCCGAACTACGCATATTTGGACTTTACACCACAACACTTTCCTGTTTTTCAGAGGAGAACACGATAATTGGCTGGAGTGGTAGGGCAGTTATGGGACCGAATATGAACCCAAGTTGGGATAGTTTAAGCAGTAGGAGAGAATCTCTCAAAGAGAACACTTTCTGGCAAAAATTACTTAATAGTAACTTACCGAGAAAGAACATTTTAGCCGCATGCCGCAGTCGGCACTGCCAACGAAATCGACGCCTACTTCTCCCGCTTGGAGGGCAGAGATTTAAGGCGACTAAAAACAGGGGTGCACGGTGCCACGTTGAATCGTCAGAATCGACAGCCCAAACGTCCGTCCATTTGGGGGGGATCTGATCACTGCTGTCTTACGGATTGAAGGCACAGTTCACGATAAATTGTAGGTATCTATTTTGACTGAAATAATGGAAGCTATGGTCCAGAATAGTGCTAGGGTAGTGAAGGAAGCGCTAAAACTGTTGCTTTTCAAGGAATATAATTTCAAAAAAGCAACAGAAAAGGGAGTTGTATGGCCGTCTGGGTGCCTCTCATTCGAGCGTACTATTTCTCTCGTCCTGTGAATAGTACAATAATATTGAGGCCGGCATAACACGGCCACTTTGAGTGTCTGTGTCGACCAAACCGATCTTGGAGCCCTTATTACGCCCTGTCTAAGCCGTTTTTCGGCCCGACAACGGTCCGCGTATTATTTTTGGGGACCACAGATTCATTCTAGCGGCAAATTCCAGATTTTATCGCGAACTGTGCTTTTAACCCGCAAACGATTTCATTGGGTTTGTGAATTTTCACCAATTTTTAGTAGAACGTCCCTGCCTACAGTTAGATACACCTGAAAAAGGCACAATGGAGTTGCTCGAGCAGTGGCATTACTCGAATGAGTCAATTTTAGTAAAGATATTCTCAGAAAGGAACATTCGGGACTTTAAGAGCGCTTGACAAAAAATTCATTGGCCTGGGTACTAAACTGAGTGGCCGGAAATGTGACGCAGGTGGCGTTACCCGGCAGAATAATTGAAAGCATCTGAAAGTTCAGAGTGAGAGTAGAGCCACTAGCAGTTGGCTGAAACTCATAGAAGTTGCGTCAAGCCGACTTTGAGGTCTGAAGTTCAACACAATCCATCACTGGTTAAAGTTTCGGATGTCTCAGGGATTTGTGAGTACAGCCGCTTCAGGCCCGCCAGCCTTGCCACTTCAATGTTTCCGAAGGCCATCATTAAGGGGACGTTTAGGCTTCAAAGTTATCAATCGGCCTCCAACATTTTGCCGCTCTATCCACTACAGGTTACTACGAAGGCGGAGGTGGCAAGTGGCGTACTATCACACACGCATGGTCATGAGTTTGGATCCCGCATCGATATCCGCTCAGGTCATTAATGCCTTCCATCGCTCCAGGATCCGTTAATTGGTGCTGGACTTGCCTGGGAAGATGAAAGCACTAACCTGTACATCGGCCGGCCACGGCAAGTCATTGTATAGGCCACATAGGCATTCAATACGCCACTACTGTTCTGAAAGGTAGTAGAATGCGGTGCGCATCCCTCCGACGGAACCGATTGAGGCCAAACACTTTATTCTTGTCCTTTAGTCAGCTCAAAATATGGAGCCCGTTTGGCAGTTGATTCCATATGAAACGCTCGTATCCCGGGCCACAATGGCAGTTCTTCTTCAAGCACCAAAAAAAAANAAAAAAAAAGTGAGCTCAAACAAGCTGGATAATTTTATAATGGGTTTTTGGGAGTAAAACGCTTAACGCTCTGCTTTGTCGTGCCAGACACCGAAAAACATGGCTGCTTATTCAGAAATTTTCCTGATTCATAATTCAAGAGCTTCTTGTTTCAGCTACTTGCTGGGGCTCTGATCATGCAATGGCTAAAAGATGCATATTGAGAGAACGATGAAAAATCCTGAATAAAAGCTGGATGAGGAGATTCGGAATGCCATAGAGGGTTACCATCTGTGGTCTCTTAAGTATCATATGAAGGACTCAGAAAGTGCGACTACCACTTCATCCCATAAAGAGTTATGTTCTTCATTCTTTATCCTTTATTCTTTCTTCCTCCTCTCTACTTGATCACTCTCCACTCTCTCCACTCCATCAGGGCCGCGTTTGATCGCCTTTAAGTGACGATCCATTTCAGCGTACTTTTTCTGTTGAGTGAAGTTGCCTTCAAAGGTTTTTGTCAAGAGCCAGCAATCGGTTCCCGTTTACAAATTTACTGTGGCCTTCACCACCTCCCCTATGACCATCCTAGAGCACAATCAGTCCTATGGGAAGGACACCATCGGACTTCTCCTATTCCATCGGTGCTCAATCCATGCTATCGTCAGGTGCTCTGTGCTGGGGGTCTTGAACATTTCTGATGGCCTCTCAAAGGCAGACTACCATGGACTCCGTGTAGACAACGATTGTCTCCGTTCTCAGAGCGGAGAACGCCAAACTTCTTTAGGTTCAGTCAAAGTCCTTTCTCTTCTAAACCGTGGTACCTCCTCTCCAGCTAATCCTGTAGTTTTTTCTACTATCCGCTATCAAAGCGATGCCATTATCTTCAGATTGTCTTAAACGGACCATTCACGAGCTCTTTTATGGAGACATACAGCGCTGTGTTAGCAAAAGAGAATGGCTCAGAGCTGATCCTTGATGCACCAGTGACGTCTATTGCTCTCGTATAGCCATTTAGCCGGATCCTTCAAACTGTCTTATACCCATGACCGAAGGGACTTGGCGTTTTGAGACATTCCACTTCCCACACCGCGTTCAGTCAGCAGAATGCAGTCGGGGTCTCCTCCAGATCGAAGATAGCTGGGTAGCAGGGTGTTTCCCGATATTCCTCCATCACCTGTCAAGCTACAAAGATGGCATCTTTCGTTGGAACCTTATTCTGCAGAAGAGTTCATCACGAGAACTCAGAATACTCCCTCATATGACCAGAGCTAATGAAAACTGCTCTCATGTGTGAATGGAAAGTCTTCTCTTTGAAGTGGAACTCTCAAGCTGAATACCAGCTAACAAGGGAAGGATCCCAAGTCGAAGTGGCCATTTGAAATGGGACCTATACTGCTAGACGTATTTTTTGATGCTGATTTCAAATCTGCATTCAAAATCTGCCAAACGATTCTCTGAACGAAGTTATGGAGGGTGGTCTCCGGAGAGCGCTCAACAGGGGAAAGCACAAAAGCCATGGTCGCCGGCAACCTAGCAGTGGCGGTTTGGAGTGGAGGTAAGTGTGACTCTTCACAGGCACGGGACCAAGGATCGGGTTTGGTGGGCGCCGGCGTTTTTGCATCTTGCAGGACTTTTCCCTCCACGTTGTAAAAATCTTTCTAT
>UZAF01017724.1:7606-42378 GCA_900617895.1 Haemonchus placei
GCGGATCCGATCCGGGATGTTGTCGCAAAAAGAATGCCTTGATAAAGCAAGACTTAGCCCTACACCAGCTTCGCTAGTTCCCATATTCCTAATCTTCTTTACATTACAGTATTCTGGTGTTTTTTTTTAAATCGGGCGCAAACTACAGGTGATTTTTCATTCGGGAAATATTTTGCTCACTCCCAATAACTTTGGTGGGCAGCTTATCAGTGCGTGGCTCCAGTCACTACGAAATTGTAGGCGATAACCCGCGTATCAACAAACTATAAACGTAAACTTGCGTCCTACAGTTGATATATGAGACCGTATGCAACGCTTTTCAGGACGACAGAGATGAAGTACATGTGTCTGCGGAGTTAGTGAAAAACGGAGACAGTAAACGAACACGATCAAAGGTCAGTATGGCCTCGAGAAGAGAACGGCAGGTTTATCCCTCTGATACTTTCGAGTGGTTCTAGCATAATTGCTCCAGAATCCAAAATCGACCGATCAGGAGACCGACGATATGTCGACGAGCGAACTGTTTCCGGCTAAAAAAGCTCTTCGCTACAATAAGAACTCCGGAAAATATGACGATATTTCTTACTAGACATATTTTCTTTGAATTAATAAATCTGCCAAATTCACGTACCTACATAACCGCCCTACATTTTTAGAGTTTCTACTAAACTACATGGGTGCGTCGTATGGCACGGTTTCGGAACTGAGGGAGCAGGATCAACCTCAAAACATTATTGTTGAATGATGGCTAAACATAAGGATCCTGGCATGACTAGCCACGGTTACACCATCGTAAATACCCTGACTCAGGATAAGCCGAGAGGCGCCATCGGCAACCTCGACGCTGCCTCCCGGGTTATATGCGCCGTTTCTGGGAAGGGCGGCAAGAGTGGTGAAACACGTTCATTAACATTTTAAATAGGCAAACGTAATTAAGGCTGAATAAGTCAAGCCTAAAAGCTTGAGGTCCTTGATCGCATATGGCGTTCTGGGATGCGCTCCGCCATCGACTTCCTGTAGAATCATAGTGGTTTTATGGAAGCGTGTGCAGCCCCATGCAGTGGCGTGAAGGAGCTAGCTGATGTACTACATGCCAGTAGCTTTACCCGTCTAGCCAACCAAGCCTTCAATACATTCAAGGTTTTCGATTGGACTGGTTCCGATTAGCCGATAACAACGCCATTGGCCCGGGCTGATATCGGTTCTGGGTTCGGTATCCCAAGCATGGCCCTCATTCAGACTCGCGGTGAAGTTTAAAGGCCTAGTAGGTCTGTGCGATAAACAACTGATGGGTCGATGCATTCAAAGAAACCTGAAACGATATTACCGACAAACAGGTAAATGCAAACCAGGAAGATTCCTAGACTTAGATTCTAACCGTTTTGATAATTAGTCTAGTAGTATGCTCAGCCTGTAAATCGAACTGTCACATCAAGTCGCCAATACGGAGAAGATGATAAAAAATTGTCTTGAAACTTTCTACTTCAAGGCTCAGGTCAGTGGTGCTGTACAAGTCCTAAAGCATGTAAACATTGCAAAGAATCATCCCGAACACTCTGCCAACCAAAAACTTCCCCCACCACAAAACTCCAGATAAACAGGAAAGCTTTACGTCCAAAGGAAAATAAGCACAAAAACTTTCTTGATCAAGCAGTGTACCAACAACTTATTGAACACTGGATTACCCCACTTGTTGTTAAAAGCTCCAAAACCAGCCTGGACAAAACCGAACACCCGCTTTGATAAGTGCTGCCGTCAATTGAAGTGTACGCAGTGAACAACAGAAAACGTAATTAAAGTACCGTAGCGCTGAGGTCTTTTTTCATTTAAGTTTAAAATATTCGAGAACTTGGGCGATGGACAGCAAAGAAACAAGTGAGGACGACAGTGAAGAGGTCGCTGAAGCCTCTGAGGCTTTAGAAGCGACATCCTCCGTTGTGGAAGATATGGAAACAGCCACTGCTCCGTTACAGTCGCCAAACTCCCAATGTGAGTGTTTCGCTTTCACCATTTGCTTAAATTTTCTTAAATTTCGATAGGTGAGCATGATCTTTTTTTACTTCCATATAGTTAATCGTTAGGGCGAAGTTTTTGGTTCCAATCAATCCCGTATAAGGGATGCACACCCACATTCGACACAATTCAGAGTCGTAGAGGCGTATCGAATGAGTATGAGGTCTATACAATAACTTGAGATACCTAGTCTATTTACAAGTCACTGTCTTTATCCTCCCGCACGAGTCTGACACCGTTTAACCGACCTCAGGGAGATGGAAGGCTTGGTGGGCTTGGGCGAGTATCGATCCGAGTTTGATATCTGGACATTTCGTGTAATGCGCTACCTACCACTAGATGACTTTTTACTTCTATAGATTCTAATTCTTGTTTTGAAACGTCAAGTCGCAAGAAATGAATGAATTACTTCAGTTGGTCGACCAACTACACCTGTTTTTCGCCCAGCGGATGTCGAACAGGTTATACAACGATATGGGCAACTAGTAGAAAAGTTTCAGGTATCTTTTCGAATTTTCAGACTATTTATATCGTTATTTCGAATTCTTTTGCTTCATATTCACGTTACCTTACAGTTTGATCAAGCTCGTGAACTAATCGAACAATACACACAATCGACATCAAGATCTGTGATGGTTATAAATGAAAAGGATGTTTCATGGGCTGCACTTTTATCTTCATTGATTTTGGTAAGTTCTTGAGATTTAATCTCCTTCCCACCTACTACAGTTGTCTCTCAACAGATTGCAAACTGTGATAAAAACTACTACCTACTCTCATTTCTTCAACCCAGAGCATTCTTTCGAAAGGAAAATGCGCTGAAGAATCAATATTATCAGATTAGGTATTTTCTCTATCGTTACTGCTCGTTACGAGCTATTAAGCAGTTCCAGAGCAAGTTGAAGTTGTTGTTCCAGTGAAAAACTTGTGCGAGCTTGCCCTTCAGCGGCCCTTCCTGATGGTGGCTCCAGTCCTTCTACATTAGCTGACCATATCATGGCACAGTGCCGGCAATATGTACTTGCTCGCGTAGAAATGATTAGCATTTACACTACCATTGCAAGTTTAGGTTGGTTTTTCACAATTCCCCTTTTTACCTTCTAATATCTTCTCTACCAAGTAATGCATCTCTCGAAATTGTTTGCTATTACTAATGGATAAATATATTATAAGTATTGGGGTGGCCCAGATATGTATGGAAGGTTTCTGTACAACATCCATATTCTGGTTATCCGGTCCTCCCTGAGCACTGTGCGGTTCTAGTTCTTCTTCTTCGGTTCGTTTGCTACGGCCTCACATCCGTCTTTATGGGGGACTAGAGGTACAAAAAGAAAGAGAGTGCTCTGGTAGGCGTAACGGGCATGTATTGCCCGCTATAGTGACCAGCCGTTTTTGAGCTTGAAAAAGTTTCAGTTTATTAGCTAACTGTAAAACTAAATTTTTCAGCAAACGACCGAGTTATCTTGTGGGATTCATTGCATGCTCGTGGGGTTAGGGTATCGGAAATGCTGAAATCCTGCCATCACCACTCGCTCTTCTCAATGGCTCACCTTCTTTCTGGCGAAATTGATGTTTTGCTATTGCTTGTCTCTGCACAAATTCACATCTCCAATTGCAAGGTGAGTCCTCCAATTGTTGAGCTTCTCTACGGATATACGTTTAGCGTTCTGGCTCTATTTATCTAGCACTTTAACGTGAAATTTTATTGCATTTCAGATGTTTGAGAGCCTTCTACAGTTGAAAGAAATAAGGGAACGTTTCGACTACTGGGTACGCGATTCGCACTGTTTAAATCCTGTCAACAAATCTGTATTTTACTTCTTTAGGTGAGCGTTTTACGCCAGCGGTATAGATGATTTGACTTTAGGTTTTTACTTGTATTTTTCCGAGACAGTTGTCTCTTTTTTAAACTCAGAAGGCTTTCTTTAGTTACTCCCACATTGTAAGGATGCAACCGACCTATTGAGCCATTACTCTGTTTAGGTCAACTGAAAAACAGCCACGAAATCGTTTGATAAACTGGTTGATCCAGTTTTATAATCTTTTGATGGCTAAATTCTCCTTGTATTTTACAAATGTTTTGGGGAATTTTTGTAGTGTGGACGATTTGCGGGCGAGTATTATTCAATTATTATTATTTTTCAATGCACATTATCCAATTTTCAAGTTTCCAGACCATTCACACTATTGACAATGGGTTCAATTTTATATCAAATGCAACTCAAATCGTAAAGAAAACCGATGCTGCATGTCTGGCGATAGTTATGGACCGTGAAAACTGTACCGAAAGCTTTTACGGTGCGTTATTGAGAAGGTTCCCTTTTTGACTGAAGCCTGTTTCGTCTATCCCCTTTGTACAGGTTTCGGCTATAATCGTCTTAAGGATCGTTTTACTCCTGGGCCACCGACGGAACCTCGAAAAGGATTAGCAGCGCTATGTCCGGCCGTATTTCGATTACCATCTCCCGCTGAAGGGCATAAATCTGTGAGTTATCGGGGTTAGTCCAAGATTATGTATCTCCCGATTAATGTTTAGGCTCAGTCTCACAATGACGTGTTCGAGAAGTATCAAGAGCACATATACGCTTTCATTCAGTCAAATCTTCGCTATCCAGCTAAAAGCAAGTATATCTATGATGCTGAAAGAGATCACGTACGTTACATGTTACATATGGTTTTCTAAAAAAGATTTCGAGGTTTATATTAGTTTATAGTGCATGTTCGGTGATATAGTCGAAGCAAAGCTGTATATTGTGGTGGTTTATGCCGGTCGCGTCTGCGAAAAGGATGCAACCATGTCAACGTTCATTCAGCAAATGACTACCTCCTTAAGAGGGTCTCGATTGTTTCTCTCGCTGAAAAATGCGGCCAAATGAAGGCACTGCATTATCACTGGTTTGTTTTTGGAAATATTTCTTGATTACATATTATTTCGTCACATCATTTGACAGAGAACGCTCGTACGTTACCAACACCTCCTCAGTTCTCAGTTACCTATATACATTCTTACTTTCGTCCTTTTATATTATACTTTCGCTTCGGATGAAGGCATTTAGTTGAAGATCGATTGATCATCACAAGCTACCTGATTTACCTGATACCTGGTTTAGTTGTATTGCCTGTCAGCCAGGCAACATCGATTGCTTCGAGCAGACGTTTCCTTACCGTACTTTTCTAATTGTTTACCCGGGGTATCGCCATTTCTTTCGCTGGAAGCGAGAATTTTCCAAGTTCGGCGCTGGAAAGCCTAGAGAGTACCTCTTTATTGAGCCTTCAATAGCGGTTAGGCTGGGGAATTCTTCCATCGCGGTATTCAATAGGAACCGCACATTCTAAAAAGCTTAACTGTTGCCGAAAACACTTATACCCTTTGACTTACGCTAAGGTAGCTATGGGATTGTTTGTAAATGCCTGTAAAACCGTTCATTTAGAAACTAAGCCCCAATCACTTACAGCACAGATCTCGTCAGTAATTTCAGATGCCCGACACTGCTCGTCATTGAGGGTGTCAGAACTCAAATGGAACTGATGGATCCGGTAACCACAAGGACTACTCAGCGGGTAACAGGAACAATCTGCCATTAGTGGCTTTATTGGTTTGACCACCTCCCCCTTTGATATGACATACCTTTCTTGGGATGAAAGTTTTATTAGTTCTTATATATTGTACATAGAAATAATTAATACTTTACATGTCATCTATTTCAACATGTTTCATGAAAGACGAATGTGATACTGTACGAATAAATAACTACAACAGTGAGGTTATTAAAGATCAAAGTCACATGCTTCTATTCATACTTTCAACACACGCTCTAGCTTTTGGCATAGTTCTTGATCGAGATTCAACGATTTTTTGATTGAGAGTGTCTTTGAATCGAGTCGTTTGATTTCACATTGCAGTGTTGCAAGTTCGCAGACAATCTGTAAAAATTCCGAAAACAACTAAGGACAAAAAATATGTAACTTTGTTTATGATGCTGATACACTGCGTAAGAAGTAGACGGTATGAAGCTGACCCCCGTGTTCTCGGGATGATCTCGAATTTCAATTACAGTTCCGCTGAATGTTATTGAGATACACAGAGAAAGAAACTCTCCCAACAGGTACAATGTATCACTTATAACCAAAGTACAATGTTCGCGGAGGAGTATTCCTACTGTCCCCACCACGGAATCGAATGATGTGTCGCACACCCCATTTCTACATCAACTAGAGATATTTTACTACTCTCTTACCTCAATGGCTGAGTGCATCGTCTTCCGAGCTTCCTTCACACACAACGGTTCGAAGATTCCGAAAGGTCGAAAATTTGGAATCTGCTTTTTTGGTTTTTCAGTTTCCTCTTCCTTTTTTGAAGGTTCATCCTCTTTACGCTTGCGGACCTAAACCCAGCTCAGTTCGTCCAAATGTAAATGTGATATCGTTGTTGTACCTCTGATCCACTTGCGTCTTCCTTTTTTGCGTCCGAACCGTCTGTGATTGAGAACTTGCCTTCGTTAAACGTAACCCTGAACAAAAAACTCTCAATGGGAGAACTTTTAAACTCAAATATTCAAATATGAATATGAAAAATAATTTCAATTGGGATGTCGTCTTTGGTCTCGCGCTTCCAAACTGCCGGTCCTGGCAACAAAAAGGTGAAGAAACAAAACAAGCTATATGGAATATATATGCTCATGCCTGAAAAACTGATGCGAGACAGGGGGCGAGTTAAATTTAGATGTTTAACCTTAGCTTCTCAGTATTCCAAGGTGAGTCGCACTTTCAAAAGTCGAATTGAACTCGAGTCATTAGCAGTTCCAGAAGAAGGGAGCTACACACTATTATCCTACAAAGTTTCGCCAGCGAATGCCAGTGCTTAAGTGTGTATTCGGGCTACACAATGAATGACTTCTTGGGATCAGCCTATGTTAAAGTCAATACTCTCATCGTTTCAGACGAGCTCGCATAGATAACTCTATTTGAAAACATTTAAAGTTTGGTTAGTCTGGATAGGAACGGATCCAGACAACAAGCATTCATTGTAAAACTATGTGGTAGCTGAACCAATCGAGATGAAATAAACAAAAAATGCAAAAAAGTGTATTACAGGTGAAGATTCTCGCAAAAAGTTCTACCTCACGCTCGGTTCAGGAGATTGTACATCTATATTGAATGTAGAGGATAGAGCGACTCCTTGGAGAGTTCTGAATCAGTCTTGGTTAGGCACAAAATGAAATAGTCCGTGTGATTCTTAACCTCTATGAATCTCATGGACAACCTTGCTTTCGAAATATCACTTCTTGCTGAGGTCAAATAGCTTTCCAGTTGAACCATAAGCTTACAATAGTCCGATACACATTGCAATCGTTCAAATGAGATCGAATTCAGTTCCTCCATTTGTCCTGCTGAAAAGCATAAGCTCAAAACAAAGCGATGAATTTGATGAGCTGCTATCAGTACACATATGATGAACTCAGCAATAAATGATTACTCCCTGGTAAAATGCAAAACAGCCCATTTTCTCGCAGCAATCAATTGATAAAAGGAAGTAAATAAGGAAGTCGAACTCCCAACGAAATCCGCCCTCTCCATTATTGAATATTGACGGCATCAATCTCCAGTCTACTTCATGTTACGCATCAGGAGCCCTCTTACCTGGCTATGTTGATCTACTCTACATTAAAAGCACCATTTTACAATACTGATTGGAATCAATCTCATGAATGGAGCCACATCTTTTACGAAGCCAATTTTATTAGCCAATCCCTAATTCGGAACTGAGAATTCTATCATCTTTGAAACTATCAAAGAGCAAAACACGTTCGGTAAAGCAACGATAAGAGGGAAAAACGCTAAAAGCACAATAATAATGAGGCAATGATTTTTGGTTTCTACCCTTGGTTTATGGTGACACACAGTAGTGAGCTTATCTGTAATTGCGGTTAACACGTTTCTAAATCCGACTACTGAAGTGCATAAACCGTAAGTACAGATCACCTCATCTAATTGGCAGATTAATTGCTTCCACTCGTGACTGTTTGCTTGTTTTTCGGTTAAGATGTGCTTTGATGAGCCATCCATTACTTATCGTTCCCACAGCTTCTCCGTGAATGAAAGCTCTTTGGTTCTTTGCAAGTAGCATCAAAAATCGCTTCTGCTCGTCTGATTCATTATTTAACATTTTTCAGATTCTTTCAAGTTTTAGCTTAGTGGGATTTCTTGCTGCTATTATCTTCTGCAAGTGTTCTGCCAAAAAGACTTTCATTGGCTCATCTCAATTGCCTGTGTGATAGCAATCCGACAGACTCTTTTTAGCGCTGTTTCTACTTGTAGTCGATTGAATAATTTTGCAATACTTTCTCTGTTGCATTTGCAAGGAGAGGCTCAGTCGGTCCAACATAAGTATCATTTCGAAGTATTAGATGGTGTTTTATAAGTAGCGGCCTTTCCATTTCATTTAAGTACCACTTCATTTCATTCTGCTGGTCATGAATGGAAAACTTTTGCGGATATTTGTATCTAGAGATTTCTGCTGTCAACAAATACTTTCATATTTTTGAAATTAACCAAACCTTCCCGCTATAGCCAATTCGCTGTTGAGCTTCCGGAAAAGTGGATTCAGTATGTCCTCTGATTAGGAAGCGAAAGGCACCACCATTTGATTTCAGTTATTTTCATCGCTTTTTTTTTGCTTTGCTGAGGCTTTTTTTTTTGAAATATTTATTGATTGCAATTTTGTTTCACTATTCAATTAACATGCTGACTCAAAAAAGGGGCCTCGTTCATCCAAGAACAGGTGCGAATCTATGTTCTTGTGACAGATGTGCGTCATATTTGTCATTGGGTCTCAAGTCATCCCTTCGTTGAAGGACTGAAATGACTTTCTTCTATAAGCTAGAGTGTAGCAATTGATAAATACCGGATTTCTCTTTTATTGGCATTATCTGTAGGGTAAGTGACAGCCCTGAATATGCGCTTATTCATTCCCCATTGAAGGGCGAGATAAAAATAGTGTAAGTTTTCTCTTATGAGATGGCCGTTATTTATCAAATTTTTCGCGCTTCACTTCTCTTTTGAAGCGACTTGGAAACCATCTGAAAAGATTCAGATATGTGGGAAACCAAACAGCTCGCTGATACTCCTGTTAACATATGATAACATACAAAATTTAAACAAAAATGATCTGTGCAAAGTGTTATCTACGCAACACTTCATAGCAGACAGTTTCTGTTATCATGCTTGATGAAAATCAGAATAAACCAAGATGCAAAAAAGGAGAATACAGTCTGTCTTTGTTTTTTTGTGTCCACTGCTTTTGACGCTGCCCTCATATCAAGACATTGGAATGACTAATATTAAGGCTGCCAAATATTAGATCGCTGAATGTCCTGCCTCTCTATACCCACTTCCTTGTCTGGCTTATGCTGATATGTTTGTTTCGCGTACTTCGATCTCTACCGAAATGGTTGGATATTGAAATTGCTGCTGATGTCAATATCGTTAATCTTGCTATCAGTTGTCCGTTACTCGAAAAAATAGTTGATTTTTTATGAAGACTAGAATGCCACGAATGTATCTCTTCCAAAGTGTATTAAAATCCAGCTAATTGAAAGGAGTAGGACCTTTTCACAAAGAGCCAAACGAACCGTTTTTCCTTTATTCGTTGTCTTTTCATTTATAGGTTCCTCCATTCTCGCAAAAGAAAATTCTATCAAGTTTAGAGTCGCCGGTTGATGAAGTTGTTTATAAGTGGTTCTTGAACCCTTATTATGTCCCATATGGATCGGTTCTCGACTTGACAACGCTCCACTTGTGACCTTATTTGGAGACACAATTTATTTCCACCAACAAATCTCCAAAAGCTTTATTATAAAAATTGTGCCTTCAAGCCATTATGACGTGACTGCATCTGGAGATGCATTCATTCGAGAGATAATGGTGTGTGACCGTGCATTAGTGTCAATCAAATGTTTGGCTGATTGTGATTCTGAATGTCGGGTGGTTTCTTGAATGCTGGATCTAATTCTTTGCTTTTATGGGTCTTGAACTTCCGATTTTCTATATGCACTCAATCTCCGGTACCTTTTTTTCATCCGCTATCAGGCTTCACACAAGCTGCTGCCTTTTATTTGCCTCCTCTTTGATCAGTAGGTCTTTTTTCCGGTCAAATTAAAGAATGAGTTTGATTCTGCGCTTGCATGCCCGTTCTTCGCAACACGATTTTGTCTGAGGTGGAAGGCAGCAATTTTCCTTTTTTCTTTAGGATCATGGAAGACCACGAGTTTTTGGACAGAAGGATTCCACCTGATATTATCGATCAGGATCCAGTTCACGAAAGCCTTAGAATTTGTCGATTAATTGCTGTAAGGCTAATGGAGACTATACTTCGCCTTCCTGGTCTCATTCTGTTAGAGTTATGGTGGAGAAATCGCGACATAAGTTTTGAAGAAATTACACAGGAAATGCTGAAAAAGGTAAGATTTTCACGGCCCCTCTGCTGTTTTGTTGTTATTGTTAGTTTTACTATTGTTATCATTATTATCACTCATTACTGAATTACTGCTTGGTTCGTGTTTTCAGGCACCTTTTAATTCCTATCTAGATATTTCTACTATACTGGATTTTGTTCACAGAAGAGACTTTGATAATTCAGCTGCTATTATTTTGAGTTACTCAGGTATGTAGTAAAAGTAAGGATATTATGGTGAACTATGTTTTACCATTATACCTTTCCTATTTCTTTTTTTCTATCTTGTAACTTTCCCACGCTTCCTTCCCCTTTTTCACTTTTCTCGTGATCGCCTTTCCTGACTAGAACTTCATGGAACATTTAACCAAATTGAAAACAGTTCTGGTAGTGTTTTATGAATTACATTCCCAGTCGTTTTTAAGCGGGGAGTGGTGGGCAGGGGAGGGGGGGGGGGGGGGGGGNAGGGGGGACACAGATTATCCTGTGGTTGACGTCTGGCGATAGAAGGCCTGACCAGAAATTCAATGACGTGTGGAACTTTGGATTGGGGAAAATGTGGAAATCAAAACTGGTCTTAGAGTTTTTAAGGCCGTCACATTTGTTTACAAGCTGATTTGAATCCTCTCCAGGTATAGGATAGGTACGCGCTAATGGATTGATTACCTTCTCTGCACTCGGAACACTTTCATGTAGTCTGAAGTTCTATCATCGTTCCGTCGAACTGCATACTTTTCTTGTTATCTCTCTATTCTCTACTTATTGCATTATTCTAAATTGTTCCATCTGAATCATTATTTTATAATTATACTTCAAACCATTCCTGTACAGACATTGGACTCATTTTCAGCTTTGTGTACATTTATAAAACCGACTTTTTAGTGTTATTTCTAAGCGTCATGTTTCTCACGCTACCACTGTCGAAGTTATTCAAACTGTACACTCACGCATTCAGTTTGTTGATATTTGCCTTTGCGCATTATATGTCAACAACATATGTTAATCTCGAGCAGAACAGCGAAGATAAAGAGCTAAAGCTCGACAATTTTGTGAAACTGGAAAGGCATGGATTCCACTTCTTAGCTCAGGTAAGTTAGGACAAAACAGCGGCTGCTTTCGTTAAATTTCACTTTGATGTTACAGTTGATGCTAAGCGTGGTGCAGAGCTGTGTTCTCGGCTTAGAAAGTGATGTGGGCAGAGCTTTTCTCACAGTATTCACTCTTCCGATTGTAGCCCGGATGTGTGGGTTTCCCGTGGAAAGGCTAATTTTAGGTACGTCCATGCTTTTAAATCAATTTTCGGTATGAGTTCATCATAAGTTACGATTATTACACGTTGCTTCAAAAATAGATACAGATCAGAAAGAAAAAATCGAGCCCTAACGAGGGGAAATAACACGAAATCTCCTGATTGTTTATTTCGAAAATCTATATCACATTTCAGGACTTTTTTCTGACATTTTCATTTTTTTTCGGAGAATTCAGTGCAATATGTTTCAGCTCATAATGTCGCCTGTTCTCTGGTGATGTTGTCTATTTGCATTTATGTTTTGAACCGTGTACCAGATATGGTTCACGGTATGCGAACAGCATTTCGTCAAATCAAAGCAATCTTCGTTGTACGTGGTTTAGCGGGTGGTGAGTTTTTCACAATATTTCATTTTATTAGAACGATGTTCAGTTTATAGTGTGTATATGTGGAATTATTCTAAAGCAGTTCTTGATCGCAGCTTCCTCGGTCAAGCACTGGCTTGAATTTTTTCGGAGATAGTTGTTTGTTTCTATCAATGATCTTTTATTGCCGTTTGGTTTTCGAATCCCGAGAATACACCATGTTTAACTCTTTTCCCAAAACTTTATCAAACAGGTTTTGTCACCGTATGGCGTCGCCTCCGCATCGCTGAACTGATGACGTGTGCTTGGTTGACGATGTTTGTGATTCGTATGTACGTAGAGATTTGGGAAAAGGTGAGTGAATAACATGACATAGTCTTGAGGTCGTTTGCACAGCACCACATATTTAGGGACGAACTTGGCGAGAAGCAGGTCCAGCGTTACTTGCTAGTATCGCTGAAAGCACGAATACACCAATTTCATTACTTGCTCTTGCTTTAACAGTCTCATTCGTTTGTAAGTGGGTTGTTGATGGAGCGCAGTTGGTCATCGGAGGACGTCGCGACCACGGACATGTGCTTGCTCATTCTGGGTTAGTGCAAATTCCATCGTTTCGTAAATTTTCTACTCGTAGTCGTGGTTGGATTCTCGCAAGTAGCCTGAATTATGTGGTTTAGGTACACTGAAGCACTGACGCTTGTCTTGTTATGCCTACAGACTGGCTTGCTTGGCATGAAAACGGAACAGAAAGCCTTCTTGCTTGGCCTGGTCCTGTTTATCGGTTTGTGATAATCTCTTTCCGTTCAGTCTCAGTCCATTTAACGTTGAGGCGGTTAACCATGACTTTCAATTGAAGAATCGCCTTCATGTTTCAGTGATGTCGGCACTTCTGCAGTCGTTATATGAGCTCCTGGAGCCTCAACTACTGTCTTTGGCTGCTTCGCCTACAGCATCTCGTGGTCGACATATCCGATGTCTGTTGCTTGCCGCTCATCTCTTCATTGCACCAATTGCCATGGCTTGTGCCATAACAGCCTTCCTTCCGATTGATTTGTGGTACGTTCTAAAGACATTCCTGTAATTGTGATCGCAGATTTTTTGAGAGGGAATTCTTTTTGAATCCTTTTGAGCGATGACGTTGGAACGCAATCATAGGCAAAAGGCGTAGAGCTTCACGATTGCTCCCAACGATAAGATCTCGAAGATAAGCTTATCCCATCCCATTCGAAGAGACAAAACCATCATCGTTTGCTGACCCTTTTCCCTTTGTTTTTCATGACGAGCAGAGTACTCATAGTTCCTCGCGAGTTTTCCTGATGCTCTAAAGCTCTATTTGCAGGTGCGTCATTATTGTGTCTAACTGTGTGCTGACCACGATTCATGCTGCATCATCAACTGTACAATATGCTATTGGAATGATTGAGGTCATTCTCTATCTTATTATGCTTATTTGAAAGGGAAGGCTCAAAAAAAGTTTTAAAATGATTCAGTCATACTCGGCGGAACCATGGGAACACAGTGATGATCTTACATTCTGGACAAGAATGGTCACAAAAGTCTTCGAGCTTTCTATCGCCCTCATTGTACTCGTCTACGGGATAGTCTTCACGGTATCTGGTGAGTTTTTTGCTTTTATTACAACATAGACCATGAGGTTTTCCATTACTGTAATTGCCTATGATGACAGTAAAGAGTAGAACATTGAAGCCTTTGAATAATACCGGTTTAGTTCGAATACGAAACCAGTTCTTACTAGAATCGCTTGTAGCTCCAGCAGATATCCAAGTTAGTGATATTGTTCTTGCAGACGAATATGGTAACCACTTGAAGGGCTTCGAAATTGGAAGGTTTTTTACGCGAAGCGGGTCCATCTCTGGAATTTAATCCGCAGACCATGTACCTATAAAGGGCGGTGTTTCTTGCTAGCCATCTCCTCCCTCTCCAAACTTTGAACTGGGTACTTCTTGCGTGCAGGAACTAGTGATCGTGGCCGGCAGTAGTTGTACAAAATGGTTGTAATGCAGGTCACATTTAATACTTATGTTACATGTGAGTTAATTTCTAAAAATAGATGATTCAGGAAATTGGACATTGGCCACTATCGCTGTGCTTATCTTCCACGTGATATTCAATATCTATAGAAGGTATTTTTCTTAGCACTGGTAACATAGTCAAAACGTCTTTTGACACGAACTTTTCCAGGATGGAAACACTGCTCGGGTCAATGACTGCTCGACAAGCTGCGGTGAAGAATATCAACCGTTTGCCTCGTGCGAGCAGAGAAGAACTTAAGGGTATCAAGTGGTTTTCTACTGTTTTTTGAAAAATCTAACTTATACTCTCGAATCTTTTGGAAAATCTGCCAGATGCCCTCGAAATTAGTCACTGAGCAGAAAAGAAACGCGTCACTTCTAATTGCAAATCCATGAGGAACCACGGGAACTCGTTTACATTATTTTCTGTGAAACCTTGCCCTTACTCGGGCATAATTCTGCAGTCAAGGTTTTGTAGTTTTAAGTAAAGAGTATATAGTGCTACGGGCTCACTCATGAGGCCATTTGAACTTTCAACTGCCCCAGAGAGAAAAAGAGACGTGCAGGACTGCTGATTAGGTAAAGGGGATTTATATGTTGCGACTGTCATGCTTATTCATTTTTTGAAATGAACTAACAAAAACTGCTTTTTTGCTTTCAAATTCTAACTCTCCGTTTATCTACGATTTATTCCAAAGTTTATATTTGTTTAGTTAGATTTCGTAATTCTTCATTTTGACTATCTAATTGAACAAGAGAGTTTTGGATGAATAAGAGTAAGTATGTCAGCAATGCACCCGAGAGCTTGACGAGTAAATCATAACAGTTTGGGTTTTCTCTTCAATAACTTCTAGTTATGAGCGCTCAGAATTCTCCTTACAAATGTCTTCAATTTGTTTCTGCGCTGAGTGAGCATGCGTCGACGTGAGAAGTTCGCAACGTGCAGGTCGATGTGTGGTCCTGTGGTGTAGCGGTTATCACGTCTGCTTTACACGCAGAAGGTCGTCGGTTCGATCCCGGCCAGGACCTTCGTTTTTGCTCTGAAACTGCACTAAGCAAAATGTTGCCATTGACCTTATCGAGTGATCTTCGATTGAATGGCATCGATTTAATCATATGCTAGATTGGCCAAAAGTGCAATAAGTAAGATACTATTGTGGTCTAATGTCGTGGTGTAATAATTATTATCGCTACTTAACTAGCAAAAGTTTCAGGGACAGGGTACCGCCATGACTTTTTCCTGTTTAAAATAAACTTTTGAAAAAATACTCAGAGCTCTTTGCTGAACAGATTTAGTATTTCGGTCTGTTCGGTCCCGTTGTTATTGCTATGTGTACTCAGCTGCATAAACTTTCACAAGTGCCCATGGCTCGTTGAGCCAGTTTTTGCTAAATCGGCTCCTAGTCAACAGATTTTTTAATTTTATTTTTATCCATATGAAATTTGCCTCATTGCAGCTCGGAGTGATGTTTGCGCGATTTGTTTCATGGAGATGTGTGAAGAAGCACGGGTAACTCCATGCAAGCACTTCTTCCATGGCGCTTGCCTTAGAAAGTGGCTATCAGTACGACAGGTACGAAATTGAGCTCTTGGTAATTTTCTTGCTCATTACTTTGAAGGTTGTCATGAAATCGGCTTTGTGATGATTTTTTTTTCTAAATGGAGTAGTTCGGCTACCGATGTCAATTTACAATGTTTTTCTCCATATTACGTGCACGAAAGTCCCACCTCTTCCTATTCTTTGAAAATCTGCTGTCCTTTTACAAAAAATAACTTTTGTTTAGTCTCAAATTACTTTTGTTTAAATAGTTTCGGACCTCATCTCCAGTATTCTTTGTTTTGCTGTTTAAACAATTTAGGGAGTTTCGATATGTG
The DNA here is from genome assembly GCA_900617895.1 of Haemonchus placei. Classification (NCBI taxonomy): domain Eukaryota; kingdom Metazoa; phylum Nematoda; class Chromadorea; order Rhabditida; family Trichostrongylidae; genus Haemonchus; species Haemonchus placei. The sequence continues at coordinate 23,594 of UZAF01017724.1, forward strand.
TAGTAATCGGATGGTGCACGAACGTTGAATGCAGGGGTGGGAATGATTCCCTTTTCACTTCCTCTGAAACTGGAAGTTCTTGCTTTTGAAAATGGAAAACAGGTTATGAGAAGTTGTCAATAACTTGGCGCTCTTGAGACCCTCGTAATGGTAAACAGTTTAAAAGCCAACGGTGGTTTTTACGGGGGCGATGATCCCAGAAGACATTATTGTCAGAGGAGATAATCGAAGCTCTCGAAATGTGGCAATTCAAACAATGTAGGGAATGACATTGATAAATGCATGTTTTTTTTTTTTTTTTTTTTTTTTTTTTGAAAAAAGTGTTTTTCTCTAGTTGAAGGCGGTGGGGGTAATGAAGTGGGTACAGAAGATTTAATAGACCGCCTAGAATCGATACTAGTCATGCTGTTAATGTTTTTAGGTCTGCCCGCTATGTTATACGGAGCTCTTGGACCCTATTAGTGAACCAGCTACTGAAGAGCTTGAGAGAGAAGCATCGCCTGAACGTGAAAGAGTACGTGAAAGGAATATGGAGTGGAGGGAGATGCGTGCCATGGAAGGTGCACGCGACATGTGGCCATTAATGGAGCAGTAAGGATTCATTTTTGGAGTCAGCCTATTTTCATTCAGCTTAAGTGTTAGAATTCCAGAATATTCGAGAACGAAAGCGACACAGAAAGCGATTCATCCTCGGCCACAGAGTACACGTTAGCAAGTTCCGAGAACGAATACATCGAATAGTGTTTCATGATGCTTAGGCAGTTCTTAGCCTTTTGTTTCGGGCTGAGTATGGGTCTTACCTTGTGATTTCCTTGCTTTTTGACCTATTTGTGTTTCTTCTTTATTGCTTGCATTTTCTTGTTTGCCATATGGTTTCCTTTGCTTTTTTTTTTCTTTCGAGATTCATCAGCTAGATTATCTATAGTGAGTGTTTTATGGCCTAACGATCGACTTGATGTCGCGAGGAATAGTTTACGAATTATGTTGAAATCACCATCGTGGCGTTATAGAAGCCAGAATAGATCCTATTTTCGCGGAGTTGCTTAATTCTCACCCTTATCTGCAACGACTTATTCTCTTGCATTAGCCTAGATCGCAACTGTACAGCAATGTAGAGATTGTTTTTATTCATTAATGGCTCCCAAATCCGCCACTATGTAACAGGTAGTTTATTGCGAAGCTTTTACTCGATCTTCGGTAAGGCTTAGTGTTTCTTTTGCCTTTGTTTACATCTGAAATGGTTATGTACATAAAGAATTAGCTCTTCTGATGATTGATTTTTGAAGGATTGGTTTTGGCCTTAATCTCTTTAATGATTGATGTGTTCACGTAGAAGGTGTATCACTTTACCGTCACAAGTATTTGTTTCTTTTTCTGAAGTTACTGTGTTACTGTATAGTTACTGTAATGTTCTGAAAAGTTGCTGCATTGCTTCATTGAGAACGTTATAGCGATGGCAACCCTCACTAAGCCGTCATCGCTACGGCTGGCACGGGCAGTTGCAGTGCAACTTCTACCGTCTCGTAATTCAGCAGACACGTGCTATTCAAGACCAGCTATGGCCAGCCGTAAAGAGAGTGATCTGAAAAAGAAAATGGCAGAGTTAAAGCATATTCCTGACTTTCCGTGAGTGATCCTTGTTCGATATTTATCCGGTGTTGTGTTATAGACGTTAGCTTCAGGCTTATATACCCTGATTTCCTTCAATCACCAGTATGGAATCGACGGAATCCTTTATTTGAAGAACTCATTCATAAAGATATGCTCGAACGTCGGATGAATATTGACATTCCGGAATTCTACGTCGGTATGCTTTAACTTTCCTTCGAAGCTTTTTTTGTATGAATATCATCGTAGCTGAAGACCTCGTTATTTTGCGTCGCAAGAAATGCCGTATTCAATCAGGTGCACTTTTTCCTTTGAAATCCCTTCCTTTCCATTACTGATTAATCACAAAGTGGTTGTGTACTTCTTTCACACAGCGAGAGGGAGAGGTAATTTCCTCTTGAAAAACGTTTCCGAGGAACTGCATACTTTAGGCTCTATTGTTGCTGTAACCACTTCGGAGAAATGTTTGGGTAGCAAAGAACATCGCTTTGTCGGAATCTGCATTCGTAGAGAAAGAGAAGGTCTTCATCATCAATTCACTCTAAGAAATGTAGTAGATGGCGTTGGTAAGTGCTATCACGTAATGGCTCCAGAGTAGCTCTGATTTGAAGCCTTATTTCGATCATATCAATTAATTTCAGGCGTTGAAATAATGTATGAATTGTACAATCCGACAATAAGAAAAATTGAAACTCTCAAATTGGAAAAACGTTTGGACAACGATCTAAGCTATTTAATTGATGCACTTCCTGAATACAGCACATTCGACTTTAACATGGAACCGATTTCGCACGCAGCTGGAACACCTGTTCCCATAAATCCAATCAAGGTTTCTACTTCTTTTGTTGATTCAATGTGGTCATTGCGGAGAACGGGAGACATTGTTTGCGGCGAATACGAGAACGATTTGCGCTCGCATTGTGAAGCGTGGGGGTATAGCTCAGTGGTAGAGCATTCGACTGCAGATCGAGAGGTCCCCGGTTCAAATCCGGGTGCCCCCTACCTCTTTTGCATTGCCGCAGATAATGAGTACTATTACGTGTGGGTACGCAGAAGCTTAAACTAGGGAGAAAAAGCTGTGTTTTGGGTGCCTAGATCGTAATCTTTTCCAATTGCGGGACTGGTGTTTTCCAAAGATTAGTTTAGAGATTCGCAGTCAACCAAAGTGATATTTAGGTATTTGAATGATTAGGAAGCGCATGAAATTTGCTTTTCTACTCGTTTGTCCCTTAAAGTTTTTTTTTTTAAATGAACGTCCCGCAAGTAGTTTGAGACCGCATCGTTTACGCCTACTCTCTCTTGAAGCACATGGTCACTTATTATGCTGCAGAGTTTAGGGGCCCTCAACGAAAGGATAATGTAGAGCATGAAAGGGTTATGATCGTTCGTGCCCTGTTCGAGTATGAACTTTCATTGGTAAAAATAAAGTATTTCACAAAAGAATGGGCTATGTCAGTTCGGTGGTTCGCGTGAAGTGAAGAGCCTGATGTGATGCATTTGAATAGTATTGTGGTTAGGCAGCAATTCTGATTTTCTTTCCGAATGCTGCCGCTTTTCATTTTCGACAACATTTGTGAACATTTTCATACGCTCAACATAATCGTTTCAGGTGAAAATGCGAACCCCTCCTTGGGCACGTCGATGGGAATTGTTTGACCTGAAGGGCATTGAAGACGCATGGATACATGCTACTCCCTATTTCAAGCGGAAATTCCATAAAACGAAGGTATCCATATTTTCAGTGCTTCATCGTCCAAGAAAGAGTCGACGGGAACTACTTTTAATCGCAGAGATTTTTCCATGTCGAAGGTGGTGAAGGTATCGACAAATGAATTCCCGACATGATCTCCTAAAGTGTGGGAACTCAAACGAAGGCTTAAGTTTAGTCGCATATTATGTAAAAGCGTTCATGAACTCTTAAACTAAGTGTCAGGAATTACGCTAACGAATCCCGGGTTTACTTTGATCGCGGGAGTGACTGCTAGGCGGGCGAGCAGTATAGTCCTCTCGAGATGCTTCGCCATTGCATAAGATACAGGGAAAATTTTACCCGACCCATTTCGCGTTTGTAGAACGTTCTTTACGAGATGGCGAGGGGTTTCAATTGGCTACAAGACAACGAGGGACGTGCTATTTGTTCTTCCTTAATGATTTTCTTCAATGTTGTGGTCCGCAATACCAGCATAGTCTGCCATTGTTGTAAGATTTCTGCCCTTGCACTCACATGAGTTGTCATCCGCCAGGGCGTCATCACAAGATGACATCATTCAGCTGCTAAAATGCCGCTTTTTTGACTTATACATGCTTGACTGCATTAGACTTCTCAGAAAGCATCCAATTCTCCTTGCACAAATATCTCTTTTTCGAGAAAATGATGCGATCCCTACATCATTTTATCTTCCATTAATTCCCATTGTTGGGTATTATTGGTAGCTAAAATGGTGTGACGATCGCATCATTCTCTGGCATTTCGTGACGCACTTTATTTCTGAGATACCAATTGTCTTTATGACTCACACTTTGGTAACCGAGGTCTTGCACCAAAATGGACTGCACCCACCCAAGATTTTATAGCTATAGTATTATTGAAAGAATTGCCAAGTTATCGGATACGTGAAACGTTTCGGTTGTTGTTACGCTTTCGGCTTCCATCCAGTACAGAGACGGCTGGACTTTTTCTTGACTAACCGACTATATGTATGACAAAGCTTTTATACGTTTCACCCTTCCTGTTACTTTTTCTACTACCGTATAACGGTTCCCAACTGAATAGCCAGCTAAATGAACCATTTGGGCTTTCGTTTTTATGGCAAATTTAATGGTTTTCGGTTTTTAATCTTCAAAGTATTGATTACGAGGTGATACTGAACCAGCTGTGGTGCAGGGATCGTTCTGAATTCTGATTTTGGTGTAGCTTTCGTTGTGTTCGCTGACTAGGGTATTGGAATCACGCATTCTTTCCATCACAACGTATTATTGGGTTTCTTCGTAAGGTGCTAAATAGCCCTACATTGATTTGCAGTGCATTAGTCATGACGTACTTCGATAGCAAATTGTCGACACGGCATCTTAAACAACTATTTGCCGTCGTCGTTCTTTTGTCTTTTAGCAGAGTCTTGATAATTTTTTTTCTTGGCCGTTGCTGACACGAAAGATTTGACGAGTGAAGGACATATTTTCCAAGAAATTCGCCGAAGGAAAAAGGAAACTGCAGTTGATAAGAGTATAATCCTCTTGAGTCTCCCTTGTGGACTTTAATCTTCTGGGACTTAAATCTCCGGATTCCACCATTACTTTGGCTCAATGCTTTGGGAGTAACCAAACTATTCAAGTCACTTGAGAAGGCCTCCAAGATGAAGGAGGTGAGGTAGCAGTAGTGTTGATTTCTTAAAGAGTGGGAATAGTTTCTGCTCCTAACCACACCACCGCTCCTCATCCCTCACTAGTGGTCTCACTCCCTCTAGGAAGTGTAATGAACGAAAAGGTATTGAGGGGTAGGGGAGGCAATAATTACTTCACGTGTCGACTCGAGGAATTATGGAATCGTAAAACTTACTACTGTGGACTGAATACGTATCGATTGGTTATTTCTACCTCCTAACCGGCCTGTTGTTAGTGGAAGCGTGGAACCGTGCAAATGTGGAAAGAGCGCTGAGAGGACAAAGTCAACCAGTCCCATACGTACCGAATCGTGGTAGGGTCTTTGGCGGTCCCACAATTTCCCGACTGAAAAACTGGATGGGATATGAAAACCGTCCATTTCAAGGAATGTGAAGATTTTTGAGTGTGTTATATTTATATTCGTACGGGTTCACGCGGGATTTTCATCTGTCCACTCATATATTCTTATATTTTTCAAACAAGTCCTATGTGGGAATAGTTTTTGAGACCGTAATTTGTTGGTCCTAAACAGATTTGTTCAGATGAATGACTACATGCGGTACGACTTGATTGCTAATTATCGAACTGGGTCGAATTTGGAGCACGAGTTGAAGGTGGAAGAAGAGATCCAGCGCTTTGAAAAAGAACGCCACCAAGCTGGTGTCACTCGACGTCGTATATTCCGCAGTGCCGCTGCCGCAAGATGACTTCAGCCTTAACTAAAGATTTTATGTAGCAAAACTGGTCAGCGGCTTTCAAAGTAGGGATTTTTGTTATATGTTTAATAGTTTTTATAAGTTATAGGTAAATTGATTGTTTTTGTTAGCCATTGTTGTGCGCAGCCTTTTATGGCTAATAATTTGATGATGTCTATTACATAAACGGCTGGATGATGATGTTAATGAGGCGGAGGCCATTTGTTGGAAGCAATTTATCGGTCCAATCATCCCGTAAAAAGTCGCCTTTCTCCTGGCTCCCCCTCCCCTCTGAAAAGGATCTTTAAGGTGCGATGTTTGTGTGTGTGTGTTAATTCTGTCCAAGTCGATAATAAAGGCAGGAATTGTTGACGTTGACAGACGGAGAGAGAGGGAACGAGACGTGGTGGCAGTGCAGTGCAGGCACCCCGCTCGATTCTTCTCCCGAAACATACGACCCGTGTTGCTGCCTAGGCCTAACTGAATAGCTGGACTAGTCAGAAATCGTCGGGCATGAAGAGTGAAAGTGAAGCGTCTAGTTGTGCTGCATTACGTAAGCGACGTTTTTAAGGTGGTTTTTCTCGGATAGGAACGAAGCGCTGTGTGAAGGTTTCACGGAGTTTTTTTCTGACTGTGAGTATGCAACTAGTTGAAAGAGCGGTTGTTTATGATAGATTGAATAGGAAAAATCGATAATTTACAAAAAATTGGTACAAAAATCTCGGCGATTAGGAAACATGAAGTCCTGGAGCGACTAGCGTCTCAAAAGGTGAACCTGGATCTCGTGCAGGTTGGAACCAGGCTCCTCTCCCGCTTGGATGCAGTGGGTTTTGCTGAATTGAATGAGCCATGTTTTCTTTACTTCTTGGGTATTTCATTCCTTATTGATAGGGTCACAATCCCGGAGTAGATATAATGGGAATCATGACGTGTACCCGTGTAGATACCCTAACCGAACAGCTGGCGTCATTAGGCCATGCCTATCCCCATTGTCGTTATAAACACGCCTTTAGGCTTGCAGAATCGTATTTCTGGTGTCGCATTCAACTTTTTGGGGACCGAGGCAATGTCGTTGGACAAACTTTGCTCAGCTGTGTCTTTGCCCTTTGCCAGTAAGACAGAAAAAATGTTACTACAACCCCTTTCGACTTTTTCTTTGACAGGCGCTGTGCTGAGCAGGAAGTCGAAACAATGTTTTTTCCCCGTGAACGCAAAAGAGCGATGTAGCTGGCTCTTGAGGGCTTTACTGACTGGTTTGAGGTCCCCTTGGAGTTCACCCAGTTGTAGGAAATTGCTTGCTTTTCTCGTCTTGACGTCAAATTCCTACAGCTACGTAGTTTCCCCTATTGGGCTTAGATCACTTAGGGTTCCCTGAATTCCAGTGTCCCATTGAAGCGATGCTTTCTTATGAATAGCCTTCCCAATCACATGCGTATGCCGCCGTCGTCGTTACCGCCACCATCACAGCAGCGCCACCACCGACATAAGTTGCTCTGCGTCTCTGCCACTGTGTGCACTCTCGCGTCTGCGCTCTACACCTTCCATTATCCAGCACACCGATCAGCTGTCTTGTGTGTGTGTCGGTGCGGACTGCGGCTGTACTCCATTAACGACGTTCTTCTTCCTCATGATTTTAGTTCCGCGTCAAGGCTTTGATCTGATCTATACGTTCGATAACATCCTGGGCTTGGATCGCTCTAACTTGTTATTTCGTCTACAAGTACTTCAACTAGTACTGTGATAGGACGGCTTGTTGAAGGTTCTTCATGGATTTTTCGGTCACCCAAGTTATTAATGGGCAAGCAGTCATTCAGTTCATGATTGGAACATCTGTGAAAAACGCTGTCAATTGGATCGGGAACGAAACAGGCTTAGTTGAGACGTTCATTCCTCGCTCCGCTGGCCCGCTTTCAACGCCACGACACCTTGGACGCTGGTTTCGTCCCCAGATATTGGCTTTTCCACTACGAAATCTGGGATTCGTTGATAACTTGAATCAGTACTCTAGAAGTCGCGAAGCAGTTGCGAGAATGGTTGTTACTTGTAGTCATCCCCCGACTGGCACCGTGTACGGGCAGCCATTATATCAAGGACCAGCGCAATCGATATGGGTTCTATTGTGCGGGGAAATTCTTCGAAAAGGCGGCTTTTGTAACTCATGCTTAATAAGTAATATTCGGATCCTTTGAAGATAGCTCTGTCTTTTTCCTGGCTTCTCATGTCGATTTCCAATCATAAATGTTGGTGTACTTTATAAAAATTTCGAACCCTTTTCGTCTAGAATCCAGACCAAGAAATGTCTCGCATCGGTTATCTGAAGGTTTCTACAAGTATTAGCTAAAGTTACGCTGCTCCTCTTATAACTCTACCAACTCTGTCACGAACGCGTAATATTTAACATCTCACCCATGAACGTCGTATTCGGCTCCATTCCCGGTCGGTCTGTTCCGATTTCCAACATCTCGGGTCCTTCTTGTTTAATTTCCAAAATGGCCACGCTTATTATGTTCATCTGCGATGCTTGGGTCCCTTCATGGTCCAGTAACTGCTGGTCCTCACAGCTGGTCATTACCTCGTTATTAAGCAAACATTGCAGTGAGGTCAATAAATTGGAGTCAGGCAGTCTGGTTGACATTGGGATCTTCGGCTGCAGCCTTCTGGTTGTACAGGCCATCCTCATCAAGTGGCCGGATGAATTGAGACCAGTCTTTACTCATCCCCAAATCAAATTTATGTTGGCGCACTTCAAAAGATAGCAGGAGTATCAGTAGGACGACAGGGAGCATTGTCTGGAAGGGTCTGACGGCAGATACCTCCGTCAACCAGTTTTCTCCCGATGGGTTGTTCTGATCCTGAGTCTGAGTACCTCAAATTAGGCGTTTTTCTGTGTTTTTTTTTTGATACCACTCCAAATTCTTCGTAGGAATCTTTGTCGTGAAAGCTTGACATCCCCTTGGCTTGTCCTCCATGAACCTTTCTCAGTGAGAAGTCTTAAGTGGCTTGGTGGCGAGTCTATATGGTGCGGCGGTTTCAGGTGTCAGGGACCGTGGATCAAAAGCCATCCCGTGTTTACCCTGACATGTAGACGACTACAAAGGTTGAATGTCTACCTCGTGCTATGTTGAACTAACTTGCCACTTCTCTTTGGACCTGACTGATTTACTCTAATACCAACCAAGGTATTTGGAAAGCGCTTATAGAGGTGTTCTTGCGGGCGTTGGACTCAGCCTTCAAAAACTTGATAGAAGTCAGCTTTAGAACGACGATGGCTGTGCTTTTTTTTAAGGGGGCTGAAACGTCAATCTTCGTTTGTCGGAATAAGGCTGCTGGGAAAACATGTTTCCCTGGGAGCTTTGTTCGTTGGGAAGTGCCCTTTTTTCGATGTAGTTGCACTTGCTTCNGCTTGGGACCATCAAATCGTTTGTGCCTGACAATTAATTTTTTCATTGTCGGTACCGAGGGATAGGGAGGATGGGTTTATGACTTGGGGTTTTAAGTTTCGCTTCCTTTCAGGGAAATGGCCTTTGGGCACAGCTATAGGCTGGGTTTCATACAATACAATCAATTCTATCTGGTTTTCGATCCCTTGAAATAGCCCCCCATTTCTAAGCGAAACACATGCGAAGCACATCGATCGGGTCGCAACAAATGCGGGCGCAAATATCGTCGTGAGGGTAGTGGGTGGTTGGGTGGTGGCTGATGTGGGAGCGGGGTGCGGACGGGGGGAGAAAGACACGTGAGTGTTTACGAAGTGTGTAGATGTTTCGGATCGCTTTTGTTCAACAATCGTCACCATCAATGGTTTCGTTGATCTCTGAAGAAGCTTCGTTCCAGCGTTCGGAGAAGTTTGCTTTTTTTTTCGTGAGGTTCTTCGATGCAATCAAAAAACTTTTCCCTAATCCTTATAAAAAAGCCATTTGGTCGTCAAAGTGGGGCAGGTTTTCTAAGATGTTAGCCTTTGGTTAGAGCTATAGTCTTCAGCCGGCTTACTTTAGTTTCTCAAGCTCAGTGTATTTTTGTTGGAAGCTCCTGGGAATTTAATGCCGTTTCTTCTCATTGACAACTCGCCGCCAATTAAAATTCGGACTTCCTCAGTGGGACATGGGGGACCACTTCCATCAGAGATAGAAAAGTCTAAATTTGATGGCTCTGTGGGGAACGCATTCAAAGACTATTCTTCCTGAAGAAAAAGACCAAATTTTGTCAGAATTCTCCATCCATCTTGGATGATTAATAATTGAACCTGTGGGCGAGAGGGCCTTTTTTTTGGGATGTACTTCTGAAGTTTTTTTTTACGAGTTGCCAATAAACTCGCAAGTTTGGGCTGGTTTTTTTGGAGAATGGCGTGAGATGTTTTTTATAAACCTAAAGTGCAAAAAAAAAAGAAACCTGCTGTGGCGCCCCCGTAACCATCTCGTAGTGTGGAAATCCGGGGCGAAATATCCCAGGCGATCTACAGAATCAAAGGAACGCAATACGAGAACCCGAAAAAAATTATTGCCTAGCTTTCCCTAGGATTTGTTTTTGGACAAATATGAAACGTTTTTGTCTGTGGGAGAAGAGAGCAAACCTTCCCCAGCAGCAGATGCGATGTGGTCAAAGAGTCGCATCAGAGCTTCTCAGTTTTACCTCCTTTTCCTATCCGTCGACCATGGTCTCCCACAAGATTCCTCCTCCCCCTCTCTTAGCCTATTATATTGCTCATTCCCAGGTGCAATCAGTGAAATCGATCAATCCTACATTTCAAAAACAGTTCGGGCAGAATTGTAACTAGACGGTCTTGGGCACTTGATATCGTGGGCAAACGACGAAGACAAAGTAATCACGTGAAAGAGCCCTCAGTGGCAACGTTCCTATCAAACAGACGGAAAGGCCGACGGGGTCGACGTCCCATCAGAACGCTATCGCCTTTCTTATCCCCAGAACTATGTCTCTCACAAATCCAATAGGCGAACGTTCTTCTAGGAGATTGGCGACTATCTTTGTCTCATATCTTTTATGCTTGTCTAATTGGAAACACTGACGTCTTTTGACATTTTCGACCTGTTCTGCTGCACGGTCGCCGTCCACGACGGTTACGACGTTGTTTCACCTCTCATCGATCACCTCATTCTTGCCTATTTTCTTTTTAGGGGGAAGAACTGATTTATTCCCCATTCTGAAGAGGTTCTATAATCCAATTCAATCGATATTGATTTCTCGCAAACTAATATGGGCCCTATAGAGGGAGGCCTTTGCGCGACGATGACTGGCCATGCAGAAATGTAAATCGGAACCGTCGAATAGAAGTTTTGGCGTGACGGTCGCCTACGAACCTGAATCATTCAAAGTTCGTCGGGGCTGGATGGGTTGACATTCATGGGCTATAGCCCACTGAAGGGCGACCGTTCATACCGTATGTAGGAATTTACTGGGATGGATGTGATACGAATGATATATGGATTTTAATGACAGAGGAAAAGGGGCTACGGTCCCACGGGGACCAAAGAGGGGAGGGGGACGTGGGCGAGGCAGTGTGATAGGAGAATAAAGCGATCACCAGGCGTTCAAATGTATTCTATGAAATGGACATGTCAGAGCGGGGGCACGGGGTGGGGGAAGGAGGTGTAGGAGTCGGTGTAGTGGTGCTGCATGTAACGAGCTGTCACTATAATCCTTGGAATGTTCTGGGGAGCATCAGAACTTTTGGGTTCGATTTTGTTCCCTTTTAATCATTCTTCTCTTTCCTCCCTCTCTCCCTATTCCTCTCTCCCAAACATCGTTCATTGGCGTGGTAAAACGCATAATTAAGTTCAATTATTGGTCGGGTTTGTACAGCTCTATTGACCTTTTTACGGGCGGGCGTGTGAGATTCTCAGCGGCGTCCCCTTTTTCATATTTGCTTATCGGACGGACCCTAACGATAATCAAATTCATCGTGATTATGCACTTTCATGTGTATAACATACCGTACTACTTATCCACCCCTATAAAAAGTAAATATAACTTCATAACTATACATAGTTCATGTAGTTTTTGCAAATTTTTAACATTTTTATTTGAGTTTCAGTTGATTATCTGAAATTCTAATAAATTTTCTTATAAAAATTTCATTTATACCTCAATTTATTACCATATTTTCGTTCGGCTTACCTCACGTCCTTCAAAACTTATTGTCAAAGCCAATCCAGGCACCAATAAAGGTATTAGATCGATGAAATTAGCAAAGAAAAAGTCAAAATAAAGTCAAAAAATAAAAAAAAAACAAAAATTATCGGTTGATTTGGTTTGTTTGCGATCTTTCTGCAGTTATTACCATTTGTCAAGTCTCCTGCCAGCAAAATTTTGCAAAAATCCCAAAAAATTCTGCAAAAATCCTTCGAATAGTGGTTCTACTGTGTGCAAAGTGGCGACTAGACGTAATAACTGCATACCCATGGAGTGATCGTCAATGTCAAACGCTCTACCCCATTGTCAGTTTACTAACAATTGTCGATCGGGGTCGGTTGGGCTACGATCCGTTCAAAAATTATCTGTTTGACTCTATCATTCTCTCTGTGTCACAACGCATCGCTCGCTTCCTCAAGTCACTTCCAGGACTATGCTGAATTACGTGGTCAATCGATATCGATTAGTCGTATAGATCGGTGTTTTACAACGTTAGATCGATAATCGAGCATGTTTTCGGTTGTAATCGAATCAGGCAATAGCCTACCATGCTGTGAGTACTGGTTTTGTTCAAAGAGTAGCCTACCACTGCAGCTATCGTCAAAATACAGCCTAGGGCGTTGTTGAGGTTCCAGTATCTACGAAACGATATCTCCCCAGATAAATTTGCAGTAGGTACTGCCCATCAAATGGGGCACCTAGAGTAGTAGCCAGGCCCTCTTACACTTCACTCGAGGTTGATTGTGAGATGACTGTCAGGGGACAGGAAATCGAATCCCACCCCGTTGCCGCTCGGACCAACCAGGACTTCCATCCTTCCAAGCTAATCGGTGCCAGGCTTGCCTGGGAGAATGTACCTCTAGACTCTTAAGATTCTGGGTCTCGTGTCGAGATGCTTCTGTTTTCCAGAGTTAGGAAGATTCCCAAAAGGGTCATGACTAGAGCCTCTTGCTGGATTTCCCATTTAGGATTGTCTGTACAGCTGGTCTTGAATGGATTCACATCCATGAATAGACAATCACCTGGCTGCCAGTTGTCGTTGTCGGTTACGGAAGCAGCTTCTTCTCGGGGCAATTGATTGCACGCATATACACTCACTCACACATGTGTTCAGCCCGATTTCTTTTCGCGTCAGGTTAGGCACATTAGTCGTTTTCTTGTGTCGTGATGGAGACGTGAACGAATCGCTTTCATCATCTCATTATATTCGAGATTTATCGGGATCTCTGTATTATCTCCCCATATCGATCACGATATGTGGGGGTTTCGTTCCCCGGCTGTTTTATGTGTAATCTGCCCCCATTGTAATGGATTGCCATCTGATTGCGAATGGTAATCTACTTTTCTTAAAATGGCAGAGTCAAGATAGGCGAATAGTTTGAAAGCAGTTGCATTCCCGAGTTGATTGCGCTCACACTTTTCTCAGCTGGTAAAGTACCCACTTATCATTAATTTGAGCGCTTATTGATTCCCCTAGTGGTGGAAAAGGGGGGGGGGGGGGGGGGGGGGGGGGGNGGGGGGTTGGTACCGGAGAGGATTCCGTTCAGGATTTCCGTCAAAGAATCTTCATAACTTCAGCAGAAAATGTCGAGAGCCTATTACTATTCAATCTCCTGATTTTACTTTCCCGATTGGACCGGTACTCACTCACCCACCTTAGAATCTCATCTGATTTCGATTTTGTGGGATGTGGCAGTCGTGTAGGGGAATCTACTGGGAAAATCGCACTGCTGGATATAACTCGCTATCTATTTCTACGGATATTCGGATATCAAACCGTTTTCTCCTTTCCCAAGCATTAATCCCAGGCAGAGCTTTTTGGGAACGAAAGTAGGCGCTAATTGCGGTTGGCGCGCTAATGTGGTCCTCGCAAGCGGCATCCACTACAAGATTTACCATGTTAGGTGGTCCTGACACGACTATTTTTTGAGGCTCCGACCTTTAATTAATCGTTGATGAAATAGTACGTCCTTCTTTCACATTTTAGTCACCATATTTTCTCTTTTTTTCGTTCATTGATGTTCCTCGTATCTTCCGCGCCATCTGATTTGGCGTGGCAACCGCCGTGACACCTTTTGATTCATAACCCATTTCGAAATTGTCGCTTTCATTTGCGCGTTTATAGTAGGGTAATCACCAGACGGCTACTTGACTATACCGAATGCTTCTATCTTATTCTTCTATCGAATTTATCCGTTCGTATCATATTCATCTGTTATTCTTTGATTTTTTGACCTCAGAAGTGAGCCTACCCGCTCTAATACGTGGCTCTTTCTGTCTGCTCCCTTCTTCTCAACAAATTTTCTTCTTGGAATTGTTTTTTCCTTCCGTAGCATTGAGTGGGCTCCCTTGACGGAGGATTTGCAGTCATTTCATGTTATTCATAAGATATTTCTAGCTGATGTTTGATGTGTTATGTTCGCAGAATGGGAGGGATAATGTGTAGGCGACATTATGTCTGACTGAACTCGCTCTCGTTCGCTTTCATCTACTGATTGAGGTTGATGGCCAGGAAAAACTGGTCGCGCTGTTTCATTTCACGTAGACCATTTTTATATCACCATCAGTTCTACCTGTTGTAAGGATCGGCCGAGGTCGATCTCTTCGATGGGAACTCTCATTGATATGAAAGGGGATCTTCCCATTGCCTTTGTATGGCAGCTTTCTGTAGAATTAAGTTCTATTACTCTTGATTTAAATACTTCCAAGCTCTTGCTCCTATTCGATTTTTTCTTGTATCAAAGCTCTTTGTTCGGGTTGTACTTTAGGTCTCCTATCCCATCATCTGTGGGTGGTAATACCAGGGATCACCCATCGACCGACAACTAATCAGCTACACTTATAGTCATTTTTGATGATAATAACTGTGGTGAATCCGTGAAAAAGGCTGAATTGCCTTAAGGTCGCTGACCCTGACCGATTCAACTGTCCTCCTCCCCACTTCCACTCGTAAAGTATGAAAAATCCGATAAGATTCTTTGACTTTTTAGAATCGACTGGCAGTGTCACCTTGATAAACTCCCTAACAAGATGATTCTAACGAGGCTTTTCTTCGAAGAAAACCTCTTTCTATACTTTCCGCGATGTTCTTGCTTTTTCGGGCAAAGGAACCACACATTGGAACCGTCTCTCAAGTCCTTCTATTAGAAATAAGTTTGTATACATTAACAATTCGGGAACAAAGTTACCCCACAGTTGTCTTCGACCAATACAACCGTAAATAGAATCTCGCCGTCGCCTAACTAACCTTTCAGGTGCTCATTTATTTCATTGTTGGCTGCCCCACGAGTCACTTTATGTCCGGCCACCTAGTGGAAGGCTTCACGCTCTTCACTGAAACGGATGCATGGCGTAATCCCACATTGCTTAATCTGTTAGGGGTTACGATAAAGTTAATAAGAACCGAATCCATTTTATGACTATCCTGACCGGGTCGAATGAGTTCCCTTACTGGAACGGCTTCTTATTTGCGTTTTTAGACATTCTGCAACTGCAGACAAAGGCTTCCCGTCATCAGAAAATTAATGTCGTCTCAGTGCCGAAAACTGCAAGGGGGGTTTTCCTCAAATGGGTCTATCTAGAGTAGTAGTAGCTTTTTCGATTCGGTTCTAATTGCTTTGTAGATGGTGTACCGAGCAGTATGAGGCAGGCGATAGGGTATTTGACCAGTTATACGGGCTTTTTTGTGATACACATTATTCATGAACTAGCTGATTGATGGTAGTGTCGGAGAATTATAAGAAGTTCATGGGATTCCCGATGTTCTCTCCAAGAGTAGAGGAGGGTTCTGCTTGCTACTCCTACTCTCTAACTTGTAAATAGTAAAGGACGGGAAAGCCAAGAATTTGGTCCTGCTCAGCTTGGTCTTTGAGATGTGCCTATACATTCAGCTTAGATTCTGGAACGTAATAGCCAGTTTGAACGCGTGTCCACCCAAACCTACGATTTGCGTGGACCAACCAATGTATAATTCAGTGCTTTCGTCCACCAAGACAAATCTGTAATACCAATTCGCCTGGTCCTTAGACGTCGGTGGCCTTGGTGAGTGTCCGGCCGGGATTCGATTCTCGATCAGTGCGTGTTGTGGCGATGCCATTTATCATAAGCCCTCCATCGCCTTTTTTCAGAAAGAGCTGGCTTTAAATGAAGGTGTGGTTCACGGAAAAACGATTCTTGCGCTAGAGGGGCTTGGTCAAATTGCCTTTCGAACAGAATGCGTTTTAATCCGCAGGCTTTGTGACAATATATGGCGAAAAAGCTTTTGTGCTTACATTTGGCTTCCTTAGGAATACCGATTGGCGTTCTGTGGACGGTTATTGATCCCACATTCATTCTAGATACGTTGGTTCTCGAATCTTCTCGAATTTGTCTGAAACGTTCCAGAGCCCCTACCCACTTCTTCTGTTTCTGTGAACCTTGGATTTTCACTTTTGAAAAAGTTAGAAGGATACGGTATGGGGTTCCTTAGAAATTATCATTTTACTCATTCTAAAGTAGCCATGTGCAGATCTAGGATACGGTAAACTTCCAATAAAAGTGACCACCCGGGGACAAATGAAACTTATCAGGAGTCTGACTTCGAATTACTTGAGCATAAGTGTCGGGACCTAAATGNAAAAAGTTAGAAGGATACGGTATGGGGTTCCTTAGAAATTATCATTCTACTCATTCTAAAGTAGCCATGTGCAGATCTAGGATACGGTAAACTCCCAATAAAAGTGACCTCCCGGGGACAAATGAAACTTATCAGGAGTCTGACTTCGAATTACTTGAGCATAAGTGTCGGGACCTAAATGAACCGCTTGGGTATATTCCCTAGCAGCTTAGAAGTTGTTTGTAAACAAGTTCAAAAAAACAAACAAGTCTCAGTTCACATCTGGAGCCACATCTGTTATTGATTTTACTCAAAATAATTTCGTGTAAAGTGTTTTGTTTATTGTCTGGTTTAAAGTCAACAGGTAGTAGATACTGTTTACGAGGCTATTGTCTGCGATTAGAATGCTATGGAAAAACAAATGAACCGCTGTAGATATCAGTTTTTCATCGTCCCTCTTAAAGATGAAAGTTAAGCTCAGCCTCGGCTTAGCATCCTTCAATAGATCCTTATAAACGATTTGTGCTAAGCTGCTTATAACGGCATCTACTTCTTCATATGTGAATGGAAATGCCTCAGATGCTTTGGGGAGTTAGAGAGAGGGGGGGGGGGGGGGGGGGTTGAGTTACTTACTTTGTGAGTGAGATTGATGTTTGGTTAGACTAAGCATGTGCAGTATTTCACACATTCACTCGGAAAGATGAGACTATTGACTCGGCCTGGGCTTGGCTGAATAAACAAGCAGATGTGCTCGAATTTCCATGAAATTCCTACTTTCTTTCTGGATGGGAATCGTATTCACGGCGCGTTTTTCAAGGAGGGTTAAGCTTTGAACATCTTACCTTCATTGTTTTGAAATTTGATGAAAATAATCAGCATTTATCTGACTGATCATGTTCATACCTCTCTCTTTCAATCATCGTCTACTCATCTTCGACTTGTGCTCTCTGTTTTTCCACTTTTTGTATCACATGTTTCTTTAACGTTTGTTGGACATCGAAGAACTCGTCCGCGCCGTTCATCCTACTTCTGCGAGCAGCTGCTGCTATAAATTGCTCCATCACTTTTTTATTTATCCTATTTATTCATCGTCGCGGTGTAGTGGCTAGCGGCAAGTGGCCCTCAATCACGTTCTCAAGATCCAGCGACCGAATCCCGGATCGATCCACCCAGGTCCAACTAAGCTTCGATTTAATAGGCACCAGACTCGCTTGGGAGAATAAAAGCATTGACTTGTACATCGGCTGGCGACCGCACATCAGTGTAGGACGAGTGGGCATTCAAAACGCTATTACATCCTGAGTGGAAGTCGATTACGGGGCGCATCCAGAAACGGGATTGATTAATGCCTGACTTCATACTTCATATTTTATTCATAACTTCACACAACGTGACCTTCCTGTCCACGAGGCCCCTCTTTCGGTCCGACGCTCTTGTCGGCACATTACATGCGAAACGAGTTATACCATTGTTCCCATGCCAATATCGGGCCATCTGACATCCGTCTAATTACCAATTATTCTTGGGTAAAAACTAATACTAAGCCTTTGGTTTCGGCCGCAAATTGGCCATGTCAGGCTCAACACGGCTGCAGGATTTCCAAGACCGGTCAGACTCGCTCCAAACGTGCTTTGCTTCCTAATGACGACATCTATTTGTACAGTGGAGAGTTACTGCGTTGACGTTGATAGATTTTGTCAGTCCACTCGTTGTGTTAAGAGCGTCATGTCGAGGTTTTGCTTGGTTTTTGCTGTTAAGCTCACTGCTACATAAGTGATTTGCTCGAACATGACGTAAGAATCGCTCAAAGATCACGAAAAGTTCAAATAATTGTGTAATATAGTTGTAATAACAGAAGGAGAATGAAAAAATAATCTTTGTCCTGCACGAAGAAAAAACCAAGCTCTTCGAACAAAACAAAAGCAGTTGACTACTACTTAAACTTATCAAAGTATAGGACATCCTTGTCAGCACATTATCTGCATTTGACGGCTAGAATTTAATACCGCCCTCGAAGGGCACTCGTCATCTTCCGACTCGGGCCAATCAGTCAACCTTCAACGCGGAACTAATGGCATGAAACTCTTCTGGCTCAACAGGGACTCCAGGGATCGGGAGGGACGAAATGACAACGAGGGATAGCTCATTTCACAAAAAAAAATGACCGAACTGTCTTACCATATTATGTCAAGTAAACGGCTCTTCTGAGTTTTCTTGGAAAGGCTTGGTTCCAACCCTTTTGTGTAGGATCGGAGAGACTTCAAAAAGAGTTCAGCAAAGGTCTTCCGGTCGGTAGGGATGATGGTGGGGGGTCTCGATGACTTTCCATCCGAATGGTTCCATAGGCGCTGGTCTGTCTG
>UZAF01017725.1:3752-29882 GCA_900617895.1 Haemonchus placei
TAAATAACTCCCCGTGTTTACTTTATTTTTACAGACTATTGCAACTATATCAGTGGAAGGATTCATTTTTCTTCCATATGTACAATATGTGGAACAAGCACCAGCTATCAGTAACTGGAGCCGTGCGCGGAATGAGCGGAGGCTTTCCAGCCGTAGCTAATGTATCCCGGGAGAGAAATGTTCAGGAAGGAGGACAGAATCAGCAAGCTGCTCATAGCTTTCTTCGACTCTGAGTTCTCCTTCTCCCGGAAGAGAAATCGACGATTTACTCCAAAACTTTAGCGACACGTGGTCAGCTCTGATGGCACTTAATTCCAAACTTTAGCTAACTTTTTTCTAGAGGTAGCCATAAATGAGTAAGCTTTGAAGCATTTCACAGCTGTCACTATATGGCCATGCCGATAAAAGGCTACTCTGTAATTTTTCCTAATTTCTTTGCCCGTGCTTCATATTATTGTTATAGTGCCAGAGATCTGACCTTGACTGCCGATGCTTTTTCGCTTTTTACTTTTTTTCCAAGTTTCATGTAATCGGGTAAATTTCTGGTAATCACAACTGTTGATACCAGAACGTATGGATGTGACAAAGGTCATTATTTTCATTCAAAGCCCTAGGCTTATTATACCGTGAGGGTTTTTCAGCTTCCCTACAGAGCCATTAAATGAAATCGTTCGAACGAAGCTTCCATTTTTCAATTATTACCTGACCTTATAAATGACAAAGCTTTTACACTCGAAATTCTTCTCTGATTTGGCATCAGACCAACAAGTTTATTCTGGCAGCAATCAAACAACTCCCAATGCTTCAGAGTTCGTCTCTTGCACCATTTCAGCTTACTCGATTGTTACAGGCATTTTCGGTCTCCGAATCATTTCACATGTAAGCGATTACGGATTCATCACATCGGCTGTGCAAATGGTTGGAATATGAGCTATGTGTACAGGGCAGGTGCAAAATTGCGGAAGTTTCCATGAGGGTGCTGCATGGGCGCAACCTCTTTAGCCTGATACTGATTCACCCGGGGTAACGGAACTTCTCCCCTATCGCGGCATTCTCCCTNTTTCATTGGATTTGTTCGTTTTTTCTTCTGTTTCTTTTTAGTTTTCATGTTTATTAGACTTGATTAATTAAAATGACTCCTCCTATATGAACGACGATCAAGACCGCTTTGGAATTGAAAAGAGCGGCCAGCCAATTCAAATTATTAAAGGACTCCCTACCTCACAAATTGCGCGCTCCAATCTTCCATCGCAATCCTGCGATAGGCGGCGGGTGCGACGTGTGCGACGCCGTGTTAGGGGAGAAGTTCCCGGATCCATTCACCCGTATTCTCAAGCAGCTACCGTTACACTCGCAAAAGCTATGTTACTAAAAGTTTCTAATTTGTCGATTCTATGGTAATCTTTTCAAAACCGTAGTGACTGTAGAACTCCAGTTATGTAAGTTTTGAAATCCCCAAATCGTGCCAACACGGCTTTTTTTTTCAAAGATTTTCTGTAAGACCTAGGAGAAAAACTAAGTCTCGGTAGTATAAGGGTTAAGAGCACGGTCCTCGGAAAGGACGAGTACGGGTTCGATTTCCGTCCGAGTCTGAAGTTTTGTCTATAAATCGCCAATCTTGTAAGACTTTCAGAACACGTACTGCAGCGATATAACAGCAGTTAACAGAACATCAAGTCAAAACTTTATAACACCATCATTTTATCATCAATAAGCTCTTATCCACTGAACTACGACATATCAACGAGTATTGTATGGAATGTACATCTGTTGTGCACAGGTTCGATCCAAATACTTGATACTTTCATCGATCATCGATTTTATCGACTCGCATACAGCAACCATAGCCACGCCTCCGAAACCATGAGTCATCTGAAGTTAATGACCATTATTTATGAAGAACTAGTATTAACACTGATTACACTGCTTTATCACTCATTATCACTGTAAAGTGAGGCGGATAATCTTTAAAACAAAAGCTTAATCACGAGAACCTCAAAGAGGTAGCCATGAAATGTGCTTTGTATTCTCACCAGGGTATAGTGACTGAGGTGCTGCTGGATGGAAGGATCTAAAACGACAGAAGGTCTTGCTGGAGCCACAAACGGAGTCAGTGGAGTTCGATCGGCGGCAAGGAGATCGCATAGCTCGGAGACAATCTTCCTAAATTTCATATATTACAAAACAAACAAACAAATTGAAGAAAGAAAACCAACTTGCTGCTCTCCAGCATCATCCGCCTTCTCATCACATCATGATCAATCGAGAGACTGGTTTTGGTAAGGAAAATGCCGATTTCGCGTGCATGGAACTCCTTATCGCAGACCAGTGCGAAGTCCTTTGCCATGTGTACAGCTTCTTCTGAAAAGAGTCTCCTGAGAAGCATATTTCCCAATTAAGGAGGAAATCAGGCAATACATAAGGCCATTGGAAAACAATACGTGAATTACAAGCACATTCTCGACTCCAAAAAGTTTACTTGCTTACAAGCAGGATTTAATAAATTATCCTGGTTATTGAGGGGCATACAGTGCCTGCCCGCTGCTAACATAGCTAAATACGGTAGTTGTAAAGGTAAAATCTTTCCCCCGAAGCCGTCAGAAGCCGGTCAGACACGGACCGGTCGAAATTTATGGAAAGAGGCGTCACTATCGAAATTCAGAGGTTCCGATCATATACCTTTCTTAAATGCGCCCTATAAATCGCAAATGCTTCTGACTCTGACAATAGTTCTATATATGAAGCCTTCCGAAATTAACATTCCGACAGGACCTCGGCAGATGATTTTTAGTATTTCGTTTGATTCAGGAATGCGACATCAACTTTTCATTTCAGATTTGTAATACAGTAGCATAAACAGCTTAGTGGTGCTCACCTTCGACGAGGGCTGTCCATGCTGTGACATTCGCTTGTTTACGTCTCCCAGCAGGGAGAACTAATCCAATCTTTCTCAGTGAATCGCGCAACGTTTTCCCACCATCTTTAGATTTGGCCCTATAAAGCAGAGATATAGGGCCAACAGTTCAGTAAACTCTGCTCAGTTGAACATGCCTGCGAAGGATTCCTCCAAGAAGTGATGCGTTGAGACATTCAGGCGGGCTGATTCTTCGTTGAATTTCACCCACAGTTACGCGATACTTGGTTGTACTGCTCAGTAGGCTAGTTCTTCCGGGAACAGTGCAATACACCTAAAAAAACACAAGCTCATACAAACAGCCTATTTTATCTTGAAAACGCTGTTTTTACCTCAGATGGATCCGCACCACCAGGATTGCCCGTAGAGTCGCCAAAGAAGATCAGGGGGATGTCGACTCTACGTGCCACTGTAGAAAAAGTTTAGCAAATCCATTATCGAATAAACAAAAAAAGAAAATATTCGGGTGAACCATTGATGTGGGAATAAATCATGAAAAGCATGTGCAGAAGTGCCCACGGTGAATTTCGAGAGAGACCAGGCCCAATGGAACAGCTGTTTGGTAGAGGTGTGATACTATTTTCCCGAACGGTGCCGCGGAGTCGCGCCCACCGGGCCCGATCGCGCTTGACGCGCGCGGAGAACGAGAAGGTCAAACTTCTGGTGGAAGGTTACGGTAATTGTGGAGTAACCACTCTCGCTCACAGTGGGACATTAATAAAAATAAAGTCATCTTTTTCCAAGACGCAAGAACGCTCTAGAAACAGAGGATCGACAGTATTTTTATCGGTGAAGATGAAAGTTAACAGCCCTTTTGAAGACATACCATCTATAAGATTTTCAAGAAATGCGAGGTTGTAATCTTTTGAATGTTAAATTAGTGCTTGTGCTCCAAAGCTTTAACTTTCTTTGACGTGGTGCGACGATGAGCCCACTATGAATTAGCACCGAAAATAGGTATTTTCAGTGCGTCTCTCATCAATCGAGTTGTTACGTAGTCTACCAGTCCACCAATGAGAACTCCACTGCGGTCCCTGAACTACTCTGCCAACTTTTTGCCGGTTGTGCCTACCGTACTCCTGCCTCTGAGGGCTCTCTCTTAAAAATCAATAATGAAAGGGAGTTGGGATAAGCTTAAATCCGAATACAATTTATTATTTAATAGAGAATATAACATCATTAACACTGTAAAGTGGTTAACAATCCTATTATCTTTAAACGCTCCGTCCACGGATATGTATTGGATTTCGAGGAGGGTGTGAGCCACGCCCCTTACATTACGGTACCTTTTTTCATGTATTTTATGCATTGAACTAACTCACACTTCCTTTCCAATTCATCGACTTTCGTAGGTGACTGGCAGAAGTCCTTAACATCTACAACTATTTTCAAATTTTGCAGTACTACATGGAACTGAATCAACCTCAATCTCTTCGTTACCACTGGAAAGGAAGTGATGCTGAAAGAATGCCGGCTGAGCCATTTCTCCTCTGGAATAGGCCAAAGCACCAATTCCACATGGCATCTGAAATTTTTCTGTGAATGAACATTGATTTGAACTGAAAAATGTAAACAACTGTTGTAGATCAACTTACATGGTGTTGGATGACATTTTGGTGATAAGCAGGAGGGAATTCATTGTGCGGATAACCGATGGTGAAGTACTGAGGAGGAAATGATCGGTAATCATTTCGGGAATGATCGCACTGAATACGTACTGTAGACTAAATTAAAAATCGGTCTTCCGAGTGGAAAAAGAATTTCTCTAAAATCAGGGAGCTGACAAAATCTTCTGACAGGAAGCAGTTTGGGGCAAGGCTAGCCAGGTGGACTACTCTTAGTGAGACATTTCAAAAAGTTATTAGGAGAATAATTCGGCTTTAACCCCTTATGGAAGATGAGAAAGTCTCAACGTTCTAGACTGCTAGATTCCTTCCAATCAACCACAAATTAACAAGATATAGATCATATCATTCGGGACATGCTAAAATTGTTACCGTGAAACCAGCTGATTGGCGGAAATCGCATTGACTTCCTTCAGCCTCGTCTTCTCCTTCAAGATCCTCTTCGTCGGTTGCCTGAAGTTGAAAGTAAGTTTTGAAAAACTATTTTAGTGAACCATATTTTATATATCAAATATTCCGGGTCTGTACCTCCATTTTTCGTTTCGCAAACAACTCAGGATTGATTGCAAGTCGTTTGCGACTGCACATCCGAATGTGGACTGGAGGCAGATGCCCGTCTAAAATGCCTTAATGATTAGCTTTACTCACTGCTACTTACCAAACGGCCCTATGCGCCATCCAAAAATTAGAAAAAAATTACTCAGTGAAGCGAACTTTTCACCTTCATCTCAAAGGAACTGGTTCAGTGTATAGGATGAAAAGGTACCTCTAGTTTTCGACTTGACTAGTCCGCTATAAAAATCGGTAGGGACCTGGGGAGGTGACCAGTTCAAAGACGAAGGGACTGCAGGATATCGGATCAAGCATCAGCTTAACAGTTGAAAATATTCCACCGCTTTCCCTACAAAGGGCTGAGGGAGGGATAGAAATTCCTGAAGATGTTATGCAGTCAACTTTGAATGGTGATACAGATGGTCCAAGTATCTCATATAGACTTTGGGATGTTATGGGAGATTAGAACTGATCTATCTGGTTTCCTGGAATGGTTCCCGGATTGGAATTAACACTGCAACTTATTCAAGGAGAAAACGAGGAAATTCAAGCCAAATTCGGACGAATCCGATGAAGAGTCAGGAACATTCTTTATATCTCGATTAAAATTACTTGCGAACACATCATTTTCGAGAGAGACCAACTGAGCCGGATGAAAAGGAAGTGAGCTCGGGAAATTTGTTAATAACGTTCGAAGTGAGTGAGTAAAATGCAGCCGCAATATGGTTGGTTGTTTGCCGAGTGCCGGGATTACTGTAGCATTATTAGTGCTTAATTGAATTCTTGGTCCGAGGGCCGCGCCTAGGCTGAGTGCGTCTAGTTGATGATAATCCTTCTTTGATTGCTGCTATGTTTTGGGAATATGCTAAGTCATATACGGTATTCCACACGCCTCTTTTAAATTGATGCCATGAAATCCGTGGTTCTACATTACTTGGCGTTCCAAGGATGTAGTAAAGGGATAAATAGTGAGAAAAGTAATTTGGATAGATGATAATTCGTTTGTGACAATCCCGAGTCCCCTTATACTAAGCTGCTCGCAAATTATTTACTGCGGAAGCTGGTCCACTCATCGGCTTCATTCCGAAGGAGTTGAGGCTTACCTTGAAGTCCGAGCTTTTCCACAGTCTCCACAGATCCTCACTTCAGATTTCATTAGCCCTGAGCCAGTGACGATCCATTTCGGCTAGCCGCCCAGCCAACTTGACCTTCTTGGTGATGGCCATTCTTGTTTTCGCCCATAGCGGGGAAAAAGATTACGACTGATCCTGCAGCCTCGAACGTCTGGGGGACTGCACATTTGAGGATATGCATAATGACAGGCCAATCTAATAGCCTAGTCAAATCCGTGCCATCCGTTCATTTGCCACGCCACTCGTACTCGAAATCATCGTTTTGTAAAATCGTCAACAAACATGAACAAATAAAACATTTATTCAAATCTTATAGATTAGTAATACAACGCCATTGCGCTTTAGTTATCCACAAAACAGTGAGGTATCCCAAAATTTTTAATCTAATGGTCCCGATCACCGTAATTCTAGTCCACGGTCGGTCCGTACAATGTTCACGGTACCGGTTGCGATGGTATCGCTGATTCGAGCACACATCTCATCGACGGCTTTGTCCAACTTTGCACGAACGCATTCGCCTTTTGACAGCACCCTCGACGACGCTAACAAATCACCAATACGAATGTCCACCTTCTGAGACCAGCCCTGAAAGAAGTACCCATGGCGTTACACGGGACCTGTTTTTTGGGAAAAGGACCTAATGGCCGCATACCAACCAAAGGAAAAACGCACCTGAAGATGTGTGGAGTGCTGAGACAAATCTAGGTTAACCTTCTCTAATGCCATCAAAAGTGCTGAAAAAAAAATTCGATAAAAATAGGGACACAAACCGGTCCTCTCACAAAAAAAANNNNGAAATCTTCTTCATCTTCAATATTTAAAATGGCTAACCTTTGAACGTCTTCGCACCGCTTGCCAATTTTTCAGCTTTCTTCAGACACCTTTTAAGGAAATTACAATATAAATCCTGTGGACCAGATCCATTGAAATGCAGTTTCCTACTCTGAAAACTGGTGAAAAACATGCGAAAATGCACAATGCTTAGGCAAAAACGAGTATTGCTTCAGAAAGGCAGAATATCTCAAAGATAGGTTCTTTTCTGCTAATTCAACCGAGTGCTGTACGTCTTTACACGGGTGGAGGTGGTGTAGTGGCGAGAGGCGCACTATCATACACACGTAATCTGGGGATCGGAACATTCTACATGTGATTATGATGTAGGAGTAAATATATGGTTAAACCGTGAAACGAAATTTGGTCTTCAGTGTTGTGCATTCAGTTACTGTCGCAACCGACTTAATCCAGGCCTTTAATTTTGCCTCGCATGTACGTAAGAGGACGGAGATGGTGTGGTAAGAAGCACAGCAAACGGTCCTTAGTAGAATCCCGGATTAACACCTGAGCCAACTAAGCCTTCCTTTTCACAGAGTTGGTGAGCTGTACCAGACTCGTCTATGGGGACAAAACAGTCTCGTACATCGCGTGGTCTTACGCAAGTCATCTATGTATCACAGAATGAAGTAAAAGCTACAGGAAGTACAATGGTCGTCAAATAATACCAGCAGCCTTATTAACTCTCTACTCTGCTAAGTTTCTACCCTAATGAGCTATCCACAGACCTACTACAAGCACCAAGCGCCTAGCAGAATGTAGCATTCCTGTAGGCCAGGCGTATTACCTATTTGTCGCCGATGCTTTTCACCGTAACCGTTCCCGCTTCTCGCAACAACTGACCAATCTGAGCCAGAGCTCACCAACTACAACCTAAGAACTTGCCTTTCTCAAAGTACCTACATAAGTACCTAATGTTCTAAATGAACTAACATAAACTGAGGAATACCACATTTTTACGAGCTCGTACCTTTATTGATACATCGCCCCCATGTAGGAATGTTTCTACGATAGCATTTACAGCTCCTTCTATAGAGTTGACGCCTGGTTGAGTGAACCTGAATGAAAATTTTTCCAAGGTAAGATGTAATGAAATACCCTCTTTTACTAGGTTCCATACACCAAACTGATTTTATCAGGCTCGCCAATTTTCCGCTGGAAGTAGCGTCCAACGTTCAGTTCGCTGTCAGTTTCGTTGCATAACGCTCTCACTTCAAGGGCAGTTTTCCTATTGAGCACGAGTTTTCATCCGAGCTTATTCTATAGCGGTAGAGTAGCGTCAATTTCCTGCCCCTATGTCAGAAAACAGAAATCTCAGCAGTCTTTTTTCCTAGAGGGAACGGGGCGGGGCACTGGGATGCGGCCTCCTCAAGCACAAGCGTAATATATCCCCCAACCAGTAGCCAACAAGTATCAAGCGCGACCCCCACTAATTGCGAAGACAAAATGAGATGTGACAAGAGCCCTCACAATGGCAATGAGCTGACAACCGAGAAAGGTGTCACGCTTGTCACAATGGCCGTTCAATCGAGTTTCCCATGTCATAATATTGTAGCTGAATCCAATTTGATGCTTCACCTCACATCAGTTCACTTTAATAGATCTTTATAATTAAAGCCACAGTTAGTGGACCAAAGAGAATTCACACAGGAATCCATTTCCTACAGTAATGTGGCGCTATAGGTCCTGGCTCGAAAGCTCGGCACGTGTGCAACACCCACGGTTCTCCTACACGAATCCCAACGGCGACCAGCGAATACCGTAGTGCTCCACCGAAGATTCGAGTCATCCCTTCTGAAGAGCGCGATCAGGTGCTTTGAGCACGCCTCTCGGCTATAGTAACCTACACTGCGTCAAGTTCTTCAGTGCTTTCGAGTCGCACACATGACATTCAAACTATTAGCGAGAGAATAATCACTCATAGGGATAATTGATACGCAGACATCCCTAAGAGTGATTATAGATAAGAGTGCAAGATATCGATCGACGACCACCGATCGTCGCGGAGCGTCGAGCGCCGACGCGACGATCCGCGGCCGTCGATCGATATCTCGTAGGTCGTCGATGGATCTTGCTGACAGCCGACGCTCTTGCGTCAATGACGCTTGACGCCGAACTCAAAAAGCACCTAAATGAATACAGCTCACAAAAATTAGCATTAATAAATCTGATTCCTTCACAATACTTAGAATAATCGGATCAAAAAAAAAAACAAAAAGTCNAGCTGTCACTTTCAAGTAAAGTATCATGGACCTGAGAAAACCTGAGAAAATCACAGTTACAATTATTATTGGCAATCACCTTGGGATGTTTTCTCGATGGTTTGTAAGTAGTCGATAGAATCAATCATCACATTTTCTCAAAACAGTGTTTACAGATCCTCTTTTAAAGAACAAGTGATTTGGGGCTCACTCGCTAAAATCACGCCCCAGTCCGAATAGCTGCGCCATGAACCGCTAAAGTTTCTTGGCTCTTTACATTTCCCAGTTTCGTCAGTACATGATGAAGAGCCAACCAGTGGTAGTACGCCCTAGAGGAATGTGCACTGGAATGATACTGGCTGCCACAAATAGGTCTTCCTTCAGAAGGTCAGGTACATATCGGAATGTTCCAGCGATACTGCTGGAATTCATGCATTTTATCCCATATAATTTGTTCCAGTGGTTAATTAGTGTTTAACAAACAACCTCTAACACATAAACGGTGGGGCGAGCAAGAAGGTGCAATTGCGGATGCCGCACTGAGATCAGATCGCCGCGCGCGCGAATGCGAAATCCTTGCAGAACCCCTCTTCCGGGCTCGTGCATCCTATCAGCCATCAATAAAAGGATATATTTCCTTCAAATAAAAGCTATGGTCCTTTTTCTCTGCTTTTTTCATGAACAGCTATTCATGCCTTCTCTTCTACTGAAGAAATGATCAAGAAAAATTGCAAAGTTACGAAAGAAAGATACGGATCCGATTGGAAATACATCGGGGATGGACCTCTCTTCATCTTCAATACTAGTTGCTAGAGCGCAGAGGAGGGATAGCCGGTCAGCGAGCCTGTAATAAAGCTTGGAAGCGCTTTACGGCTTGGGAATAATTTTTATTCTTCTAAACCTCAAAAAAGGAGGAGCAAGAGGGTGGGTGAGGGCAAAAAGTTGGGATGGAGAAGAACACGAACTCGAGTAATCACTCAATAAAAGATCGCATTAGGACCATCCGGGATCGCCGTGCGCGATATAACAGTTTCAGAGCGTCAGCGCCATCTAATGCATAACCCTTGGAATGATGGACCTTGTGATAGTTATAGGAACTGTTACACTGTTTAATACCAAAACTAAAATAAAATTCCCTACTTCTGCTCTAGAACAAGAACATTTGCTATAGATATCCGCATAACGCCATCGGAAGTATTCTGTGTCCACGGAGACCGCGCTCGCCCAGTAGCGTGATTTAACATCTCCATAGCTGACGCCCGGTAATCTGCCTACATGGAAAGGATGAAAACATGTGGGTTTCACTAGATTTTGCTCGACTCACCTGTAGAAGGAACAATCGTATTTGTTTCATTTTCTCTTCAGTGTATGAATCTTCAGAGTTCAGCCTGTAGTAGGAGATGAAAAAGTGATTCAGGAGAACACGTCAAATGTTAATGGTAGCTTACCTCACGGTATTTCTTTGTTGAGGTGGAGGTGCCTTGGGTGGACCTGCAGTTGTGGTTGGTTGCACTGGATCTCGAGAAGCTGGTGTTCTCTTTAAAGGCGGTGCTGTCGGCTTGCGCTCCAAGGTAAGTGAGTTGGCCTAGGTAGAAAATTATCACTACTGTACAACTACCATTCTCAAACTGATGAACAAGCGCGCAACGAGAGGACATCAACCGAATCGTCGCAGAGCCCCAATTTCGATATTCCAGACATTTAGCTCTAATTACTGAAAAATGTTGGTAGCAGAGGTTCGCTCCATACTCCTGGCCGCGCGCTCAACATCCCTGCGATGCGCTCGCTCTTTATGCAGTGACTTCAGCTTTGCTACTCTTTTAAAAGAGGGACTCACTGTTTCCATCACTCCTGCACCAAGCCGTCGAACTTTTTCCATCACAGCATCACTGTACGTACATCCCATCATGTTGACATTAATGAAGAGCTGCGACATACATAAAAGCTGATCCCTTAAAACGTTTTTGAATTTACAGTAGTTTATTTTGGGACACTACGATAAATTTTTGGCATGCTTAATTTTGACACAATCCATTATCGATCTCTACCCACTCTCCTAAATGAAACCAGAGTCCCCTTTTTGAGCCCCGAAAAAGCGATTGAAACGGTGCAGTATTATCCGCAGTACCCATCAGCTTTTCCAGGGCACTGTGGGGGATTAAATCACTTCAACACGAAATAATCAAAAGAAACTGATAATTTTTCGATCTCCGATTCAAACGCTGAATTACCTAGTAATTAAATGTAACATATAAACTAGCTGTAACCCGCACGCTAAATATCCCCTTGTAAACACTTTGTAGCACCATTACACACCTCGGCATTTCTGTCCAGTACTTCCGTAAAAACGTGCGTCGTATAAGCCATAACCGATCACTCTCGTATGGTTTTCGCTCTTCATCCACCTCTTCTTCTAAAGTCATGAACCTGAAAACACTGAATTCTAACAGTTGAGCATTTTTGAAGCATGTAGTCTTCTGCGAAAGAGAAGAGCTAATCTTTACATTATTTTCAATGTGACAAAACCCAATTGCATACCCCAACTCAGTGATTTACTGCGAAATAAGCAACGGGAGCGACCAATCACGTCTGTGTGTTTCACCTGTTTTAGAAGACCTGTCAAATTTTTATTATTCGCAGTGTTAAATACCCATTATAAAAAACAAATCCAATAAGCGCATCAATAGGGAGTCCTTTAGTGTGAGACCGTAACCTTCCAACAAATGGAATATCAGATTCTTAACCGAGCAAACCAAACACGTAGTAAACAAATCTTACAACTGAAGATGACAAACTTCGAGTTAACAATTATTATTATGGAAATAAATGATAACAAAGTGATAACAATTCTTAAATAACATCGGACGACTTCACAGATCTTCGGCCGCAAGTAAAAACATCGCACAAATAAACGACGTCAGCAGTACCGGAATCAAAGCCCAGATACCGTACCGAGCAAAAAGGAAAACGATGAAAAGTCCGAGTAAAACACCGTAATTTGCCAAGATCTGAAATGAGGTTCCGTACTTCAACATAAAATTCTTGCTTTGTAAAATTAAACAAAACGCACCCGAATACGTAGCGCTGGTGGAGTGACCTTTATCGTTTTCGAGAAAACAGGAGAGGCAAGCGGACTTGAGGGATTCGGGCAAGGAGGATCCATAATTGTTCTTGCAATCGAACCAAGGACTGGAAAAAACGCTCTTGTATCTTATAAATACTACAAGGGAGAAGAGTGACTTGTAATTGCTAACTAACCAGTATCTTTTGAATACTCGCTGGCTATGGTGCTAACAAGGGCCGTCCGGTTAAGGTACTCATTTATTTTGGTTAAAAGCACCACAAGGGGTGGAAACTCATACGGCTTTGCTAGCGACTTCCACTGTGGCAACAGCTGTGAACACATGGAAAAGTCGAATCGCCTGAAGAGGTATCGTGTGACTATTAATGCAACAAATGCAAAACCTAATTCTTGAAGCATTCTGGATAAACTTATCAATTTCTTACCATACCTCTTTCCAAACCGTAAAACTTGTTTTGGTAACTGATAACTACTTTATCCTTATCTGTTCTTCTAAAATCAAATCTAAGACGTCTCTCTGATTTTTTCAGCTCTGACAACGCCCTTTCCACTTTTTTTTGTGCTGTTCACCTGTTGGTATCATCATCTAGCACCTCTTCTCGGCAACCTATGACTCTATCGTGGGGTCTCAAGAATTCAAGAAAACTAAGAGACTGTTTGGGAAGCTCTAGAATTCAAGAAAACTAAGAGACAGTTTGGGAAAAAGCAGACTACTCTGGGCGTTCTAACAACTGTTTTTATGCTCCCACTAAATCATAGTAGTAGTAGTATAGCTACCTTTCGCCGCTCCAGACTTGGCGTCGTCCAAGCTCGGTCAGATACATAAGTCCTGTGACAGGATCTCTAACATGGTCGGGAAGTAGGCGGGTGGGAGCACGCTTAGGAGTTTCAGACAACTGTGGTGTACGATTCGGCAGGGCACTATAAATCAAAAAGTTCGATGAAACTCTTCACTTGTTGGTAAATTAACAGTAGATCAAACCTAGAAGTAGCTTCATTCGATGGGCCAGCCACTTGCGCTATAAAATGGGTGCCCATGTTGGCATCGGCATCGGAGAGTAGTCCCTCCGCACATTCTATGACCTGGCTTTTCTCGCGGACAACAGGTGGCTCAGGTGCTCCGAACATAAGATCCCAAAAAGACTGATTCTGCTGAAATACAATTAGTCTCGACAGCTCAAGGAGAAATATTCGTTGATTGCTATTCAAAAATTTACCGCTTGCTTCGCACAGTTGACTTCATTTTTCAACGGACGTAAATTCGCACAGACTGTTTCCAAAAGTTGTCGCGTATGGGGTCGCGAGTTCACGCCCAACTCCCTGCATATAAAGCGTTATCACAATAAATAAATCAATCATTCCCGATAATTTAATAACATGTACACCTTACCTAAGCATCGACACCATCGGCTCTTTCCATGAAAATTCCACAGCTGCTCGTATAACCTTGATACTCTCCATGTTCAGGTCAAATACCGCCACCCTTGAAGTAGAAGATTGAATAGCCACATTTTTTAAAGGCAACTAAGAGAAATAAAATAAAGGTAGCTAAGAAAACCAAGCAATCAACCTTCGGAGTATCTTCCCAAGGAGGATTCTGTAAAATTTCTCATGGACTCGTATGAAGGGCATCCACGGACCTCTTAAGAACTCTGCACTAGAAAGAGTCAATAGGGCGTCTGCGTATCTCCATGGGCGACAAAAAGTCATCCAGCATTCTGAATGGAGCATTATTATAACATTTAACACACCTTGCGTATAAGCCACCGTTCATTCACTGCGTAACAAGGAAAGTGATAAGGGAAGGGGAAAACGGGTTACGTTTGAAAGTAAGAATTGGGAATGCGGGAGAAAACTCGACATACAACGACAACGTAATCTAGAACTGTAGAAGCAGATAAAAGCATCAGTAGCTAGCAATATTAACACAAACTTACGCACAAAATCCTTGAAAATAGACGCAGTAGGACACTGTTCGAGGAAAGTATAGAGGAAGGTGTAGAGATGAGCCGAGAACGGTGGCCGACAGTGGAGAGAACTCTGTACAATAGAACAAAAGGAAGATATTTATTCCGAATTGTAGCCAGCAAATCGCAATAGAAAGTTGCAGGATAGGTCTCACCTTCACGGCGAGCATATCTTGGTCTGCCACGTCGTATAGGCAAAAAACATGGAACTGCTTTAGTAGATACCTCAAAAGAAAAATTCATCAAAATTCGATCAGAAACAGTTCAAGTTTACTACCTCAACATCATTAATCTATTCGCTGAAGGGAAGTCACTCGTCGTACAAAGAATGCTAACAAAATTACAGAAGATTGTCAAGTGCCGTGGATGGAGCGATGACGAGAAGAACTCCTGAGACTCTGAAATAATGACACTGGGGGTCTCCAGAAGACCAACGTTGATTTTAAGGAAATATCGAAAATCTTAGATATGAACACCGTATTTCGAAGTAATTTGATTACGAGAGCAGTCATACCTAATTTTATTGAGTTCAGCACTGGAGACGTTGGCAGAAAAAGATCCAGAGGGGTGTGCTTCCGATGACCTATTTCGGTAACTAGAGGAACACGTCCTACACTAGGTGCAGTAGGTTCCGTAGGCAAGAGCCGTGTCACATAAAACGAAACGGTCTGCATGAGCACACTATCAGCGGACTGAACTGTTGGCTAAAATGTAAATAATTAGTGATAAGGTAACCATAAGGAGAGAACTAAATTATCCTACCTGAAAACTCAGGTCTGCCTGTTGACAAATAGCAAGCCATAATTCATTAGAGAGCCCATCGTCTGCTTCAAGGATGGTCTGAAACACTGATATTCAAAATATGCATGAATACAGGGCGTGAAAACCCATGCACAGCACCGAGACTACAGCTGTACCTAATCACACCCACAGGTTCAACACAGACTAGGATCACTTCCGGGATTGGACGGTTTGCGAAGGATAGGCCCAGTCATAAAAAAAAAACTTGACTACACCTAGCACTATCACCACTACAACTTTTCCGCTTGTCATGTCTACCATGAGAGACTCGCAGAACAAAAACCCATTTCTATCCCATTTCGAACACTTGCTTCGAGCGCAATTATGTGAGCCCTGCCATGGATTACTGCCAAACGTACATCTAACTGATGCTTCCTAGGTCGCACATCTCACCTTCACGTGCCTGGTGTGGCTGTAAAGGTAAATATCACTTTCAAGCGCGGGTTTGCAAGTAAAGAAATAGAAACTCCCTGCTGCGGCTGCAAGAGGACATATAAACAAAAAGTGAAAACTTGAAAGCATTACTACGTCAGGAAGGCTTGTTGCTTCCAATTCATCCATTACAAAGAAAACATAACACGTAAGCAAACGGATCTTATACCTCAAAAAACAAAGATCTGCAGTGGATGATCTCGTGAACGAGATGGAAGGGATGTTGAGCTACTTGAAGTCCTCCATTCGGTGGCATGATTCCACATAAATCTATCGATCTGTTTTGGAACAATTTCTGAACATCTAGGTTCGTTCACAATATATCATAAGCGGCCTCGAAAAGTTTAATCCTGCCTTAAGAGATAAAGAGGAGTGAACGACTCAATTACCTCAATTACTAAACGTGCATATGTTGAGCTGTGACGGGATGGGCTCATCTCCTTTTCCTTGTTCATAAGCATTCGACACACACCAATAACACCATCTTCCATGTATTTACTTTGATTTTCATAATCATTTTGTTCATTGTTCTGTCCAGTAGCTAAACTGGTTAGCCCAACTAGGCTGTTCATCTGGAATACCGTATCCGAAGAGTAAGTCTTTAACAAAAACCTCTTTGAAATAAGTGAATATTTGAGGGGTCGACCCAAGGAGCATTACACTTGCTGTTCATTCGCCAATTGAGTAAGATTTATACCAACAAGACAACACCCTCTTTCTAACTTAAAATAAATTAGGCTAAAGACAAGCAACAAATCGAAAAAAAACAATGCACCTCTAGCATTAATATACCAAACATTTTTTAATCCAAAAAGATACAATATTACTGAGAAATCATCTGACAAACTTTCCTTCACTTAGCGCAAATTTATCTTCGATAGACTATCTTCTCTCGGCGTTCGCGTTTTCTCATTTTCTTGTCGTCCATCTCTTCATTGTTATCTCCTGATGGAGCAGTGATCCATGGTAGTATCAAACCGAAGAAAATCTAGGAATGTGCGAAGGTCGTGAAACCGTTAAAAATAGTATCGAAGCAATTTATAACAAAAAAGGGCTTGAAAATATGTCACCAAACAGTCTACCTTGTACGCAGCAGCTGCAGGGATTACTAAGAGGATCAAGTACGCGAATGAAGAGTAAAGAGCTAGAATCTGAAAGAAACGAAGATTAATACTCTCGGTTCCTTTCGGTCTCTTCAGTAAGGTGTTTCTGAGATAAAGAGACCTGAACAAAAACGGTGACAATAATCACGTCCTTACAATATTCGCCAAACGCTTGAGGATCGTTTAGATCCATACCTGCGTCAGTAACGCGGCCGCGTTCATCAAACCGCGCACCTGCAATCTGTTCATACGACTAATGCTGAGAAATACTGAGAACCGAGTGCTTATCGAGGCATAGAGCAAAGAACACAGAATAACGCTTCAAAATACTAGTCAAAGAGTGAATATACCTGCCATGCTCTTCATAAAGGCAAGAGCTACGACCTCGATGAATACCGATATTCCGAAGTAAATATATGCATTATTATTGCATTCCAAAAGGAACAAACAAGCGCACCAATGTACGACCTAAATATTTTCTATCATAAGAAGAAGTAAGAAGTGAGCAAGTAGGGAGGAACTTACAGTTGCAACCAAACATGCTGCTCCAAAAGTTATGATAGTACTCCTGTTCTCTTCAAAAATTTCTTTCTGGCCCTTAGTTGCTACCTTCACCATTACTCTTGAAGAAAACCAAATATAATCGTAAATGAAAGCGCCTTCTTTCGAGCAATACAACCCAAAACTATTGAAAACACCGTAGCGTAACCTCGTAGAACTTGACTTCATACATCGCAAACAGCTAACGATGGTTCGAAATCGCGCTTTCGTTAACTACGTTTTACATAGTACCGATCAAACAGTATCAAAAACATATTGGCCCAATACCATACGTCTTGCAGCGCCCAATAGCTTCAAATAAAATTTTATAAGTCAACTCAGTAACGCCTTAATCAATCGTTATCTAGACCGGCACAATTATAATGGAAACCAACGATAATCTTGGATTCGCCATACACGACATAAGGGAACCGCAGAACTCACGCGAGATGACAAGGAGACATGTAAGCACAATGTAAGCAAAAACAACTGAAGGGGAGGTACAAAGATACAAAACCTCGACACGGAGATAAGCAATGAAGAGCAAAAAATGACAGAAAGGCGGTTATTCATCCGGAATAGGCTCACTCCATAAAAGAGCCTTTCAGTTGTTGTGAAGATCAAGACGAAAGATTTCATTCCCAATAAAAAATGAGCCGGTAGTGTTTGGTCGCAAAATAAAAATTTGCGAAAATGGATTGATTGGGTCGTCATCTGTCTAAAACTGTGAATTTTGCAAGTGTTCCAACATAGAAAGCAATTAACAACCTGGAAAAGCAAACCTTGAGCTGACCAAGTACCATTACGAGAATCGAGCCATCGTAAAGAGGTTGTGAGTCACACTTAGTTATGGCGCGTTGAATTTGCTTGAAGGTCAAACTCTGTAATAAATGCGATATTTTCAAACTGACTCAAGCTCGTCCTGATAAAACTACTTTAACGTGGCTCGTTAGTCTGATTCTGTGAGAAATCTACCCACTATGTTCTCAGGATCGAATACACTTTTTGGACAACGAAACCTTTAACTCATTTGAAAAAAAAACAAGAAATAGAATATAACTTATTTGAAGGCAGCAAATTAAAGGTAGCGGCAGAAAATTCAAGAAAGTTCATTGAGAAATTGTAAGTGACTCACACTGAATTTCGCAAGTATGGCATCACGGCCTTTACATTGTACTCCTTCGAAGCTCATGTAGGAGTTTTCGGGATCGTATAGATCACCCAGACCTTGAGCACGAGCCATTCCATCTCCCTGGTCAAATTTGGAATAGTAGTGCTGCACGAATGCTGTGGCTATAGTCTCGTAGTCGGGGTTGAAGTTCATTCCAATTATTCAGGCCTGAAAAGGTATGGGTACAAAGAAAAGCTAGGATGTCAAGCTATCATGTTTACAACGCCGAAACGAGAACCACCAAAGAAAGACATGGTTCGAGCTTAATAAATTGGCCAAAAACACAATTACAACTCAAATAAAGATCATTTGAGAAGCCCCATTAGATGAACTTATAAAAGTACATGCGCGAAGTCATACCTAGGCTAGGCAATGCTCATCGTGGTTCACTTAGTGGGCTAAACCAGAGTACTATGAGCTCAGCACCTCACTACCAATTTCTGATAAACTAGAAGCTTTCTACGGCAACTTACAACTTCAATAAGAAAAATATTTAGATTTGGATCAAAAATGTCTCGAAAGACAAGTTGCAAAATTGCCGATGGAAGTTGCTAAACGAATGTGTGAGTATGGCGAAGGTCAACCAGGTAGAAAACCACGTAAGAAGTGGAGATTAAGAGTATCGCCCGTAATCGAGACTTAAAAAATTCAAATTTCTCCCCACTTTGAAGACATTTCTTAGTCTTTACAAGTGGTTTTTGCTGGGAATAAAACAAAACAGACTTGTAGTCGAGATACGCGCTAACGGAATTTCATACCTATGGCAGATCTGACTTTGGAGATACAGAAAGTTCGAGGGCCGTTGAAATGCGCACACAAAAAAGCGGCCCAACGTAATGCCAGACAACGCTAGGTGGTGAGGCCACAATTTCGTAGGTTGGAGCTTCGGCGTCCGCACTGAATTTTGCGATTTCTTCTGGAAACACTTTGTCAATTTTGTTTCTGTTCAATTTTCTTGAAAGGACATCTTCTTCACCATTCTTTCTTCTCTTACGTAGAGGGACCACGTTGCATGTTACTGCTTCGTGTTTAGTGCACTGCACCTCCTGTTTCCAGCGAGCAATATTCTCAGCAAAGCTGTTAGAAGTTCTTTTAATGCTGCCTCATTGCCTCCCTTTAGTAACTTCCAGTCTTATTTCGACGATTTGTTTTGTACGATTCCAAGGTTTCATATTTCGAATTTTAACTAATTAACAGTTAACTAATTTCAAAGTCGCTAACGGCGTTGCCTTTTTATGGATCAACAGAGGTAAGCGGAATCAACGTTTACTTCTGCTTCTGACTGGGAGGTTGTAAGGGTGACATGCAGCTGAATCTAACGAGTGCGAATTCAATAAAAAACCGACTTCGCAACAATAGCAAGTGAAATTCAGAACGGGCACTCGTTCCCACAGTGGTTTATGAACAAGTGAAATGCAGTGGACGCAGAATTTCACAGACACCATACTCCATTTACGACATGATCCTATTCGAATACATAACTCCTTCACCGTCACATATACTATGCATTGAAAAGGGACCTTCGGCAAGGACCACCTTAAGGTTAGGTCACCAGGCCGCATGCATCAAGTCCGCTCGTTCGAATTGGACTCCCAGCTGGATTGCTGAAAAGACCGAGTTCGCTTACCTGGTTTTCGTTTCCGTTTTGGGCTACGAGGTTCATTGAACGGCCTTACTCAGTTTCAAAGAGTAGAAAGACTAATGCTTGGAAAATTGTAGCGAAAAACAGGATAGAGAATGCGCTATTTCACTAACATTATCTTTCGGGTCTGTTGTCTTTCCTTCATTCGATTTTTTACAGAAACTAAGGTTATATTTATTGACGTTCGTACTCGAGAATCAATATCAATGGGGCATATGTGGTGTAGACGTTCAGTTGTATCAATAGTGATTGTTTTTTCAGTTGAACGTTTTGCGTGCCACCTGCGTAGTCATACTATCGAACATTCCTGACTAATTGCTTTGTTTTTATTTCTCCTGAGTTGTATTATAAGGTGGTTGGACTCGAAGCCTTTTAAAATAAAAAGAAATCTTAAATTTAACGAGTTCAAATCAAATCTATCAAATTAAATTTGAATCTCAATTAATGTCACATTTTGATTGGTTTGACGTAGAGCCTCTTCTTGAAGGAGAAAAAGTGAACAGCAGCTGATTGTTCAGGCTTCTCTTCCAGTTGCAAATTTTCGGACTTTTACCCTGATGTTGAACAAATTACTTCTTAGTGATTTATGTAGCAAATGGCTTGACAAGAGGAGATAGAAATGAAGAAAGGGTATAGTTGTGAGCAAAAACTTTAGAACTGAACTAACAAAACCTGTCTTAAAACGTCAAATTCATCGAAATCATCGAGGGTTAGGAAAATACTTGTTAATGGGCTGAAGAGCTCTGTGACAGAGTGGTTAGCTATTACAATCAAACGATGGGTTCATTTTTTTGGATCGTGACTGTGTACTTTCCCACATAAGTTAACGGCTTTTTCTTTCATGGACCTGAAGCAAACTAAATATTTTGAGAAGTTCTCAAAGAATAATGTGCTAGCTTCGACTCCGACTTTCTGTTTGAAGTTCTGGCAAAAATCCTCCCGTGCCTTCCACAGCTGGTCATCTGGAAATATCTCGAGAGACTCCGCTCTTGACGACAGCCCTAATGTCTTCAACTTCTGATCGATCTACAAACAGTTTCAGGATATCTATAATGTATTGCGCCCAGTGGTTGATTCCAGTTCTACTGATTCCAAAGCACTGGTTGCATCCATTGTTTCTGGTCGAGCAAGCACTTTTCATGTGGTTTTATATTATTGCTTTCTTTTTAGAACGCAGGTAAGAAGTTTATTGAAGACTATAAACATATATCATTTCCTAGTCGTAATTCACTTGGTTTCTTAGGCCTTGTCACATATGTTCGGCGATTTTCTTCATAGCTCTGGGATTGCTTTGTTGGACCGACCCCGATACCTGCATCTTTTGGCCGACATGCGATCGTAAACTCAATGGAGAGGTCAGTACTCCTTTTATGACTTCGTAATTGAGGTTTTGATAGATTTTCTATTGATTATTGATTCCATTTTATACAGGTCTGCTCATATGTATATAAGAATGAGCTGGCAGGACGAATATAGGTCATCATTCCTTGGAAATACCACAGCCTTATGTGATACGGTTGTTCTACGGGCGTTTGTAACGGTAGCTTACTCGTTGTCCTTGTTCTGACTTTTTTCTTACACGTTTGTTTATAGTTGCTGAATAGAGTTGCTAACATTGTGAAAATGTTTTTTAGCTAACTTTCAGTTATCAGGTGTTATCATCGTTCGCCATAGCGCATCTTATTAGCACCGATATTGAAAAGTGCTGCCATCAGTTCTTGTCAGTTCGTGATAAGAGGGTTAGTCTAATCTCAGTTTCAGAGTCTTCACCTGTTCTAGTTCCTGTTTAAATGCACCAAAACTATTCTATAAATCAAATTATAAAGTTGTACTGGAAAGATCTGTGTGTCGTGTATACAATGAGAGATAAAATTTATATTCATAAAACTCCGGCATCAACAGACAACAACAAAGCACTGGAGCGTGTGAATCTTATTAACAATTAGAGTAGCTTAAGAAAACAGAGACTTAAATAGTTCATTCCGCGTTTCATGATTCCATTCCACCATTTCCGGCATCGCTGGATGGAAATTTACAAGCTTTGGAATTGGTATGTACCTGTAAGACAAACACCGTGAAAGTGTCCAAAGGAAACAGATAGCAACTTGTTTATCACTAACGGAAAGTAAGCCTACTTAATTTTTCTATCTTTTGAAGCGCGGTGATCAATTTCTTTCTTCCTGGCACGTTTGCTTTTCAATTTCTGCATTTCGATGTAATGTCTGAAAAAAAGTAGAATACGACGCAATAAACCTTTCTAATTGCATTGAGAAAGAACCTGGTCATTGCAACAGGATCCTGAGTATTACTTGATTTTTTGTCTATCAGCTCTTTTAGAAGAACTTGATAAAAGTCATCATCGTCGTATATCTCTTCATCCTCATCAGCCTGAAAATTGATTCTTAAATCGACAGTGAATAAAATAAAGTAAACGAATCTGTTAACATAGGTCATTGTTGTTTTCTATCTGCTCTCAAAGCGAGCCTTGTCAATCAACTGTCAACTACTCGTTTTTTTGTGTTCCGAAGTGTGATTTGAGTACTTGCTCTTGTCTGATTGCCCCAAATAAAGTCCTGCCTCCGCTGCATTAAGAATTCTGCGCAATTACAGTACATCTGATTCCGCACAAGAACCCCTTACAGCGAACTCCCTTAAAACGTAAACATAACATAAATAAAACTGATAAAAGAATCACCTCAGGATTTCCTCCAATCCTCTCAATATCGGATTTCTTGATGCGAGAACGCTTTATTAAGCGCTGTTTGTCAGAGCACACCTGCAATCGTATTCATTCTAAAGCATAGATAACATTCCCGCTGTGCTGTGGAGGAACTTTAAAACTTAGGCTCAAAAGCGGTTAATTCAATATTTTGTTATGGGATCCTCCGTAATGATGGCGTTCTCAAATGGAGCTTAAGTCTACACCTCAACACCAAGGGCATGTTCAGTATGAAGAATTATAAGTGACCTAGAGTATGTAAACTTAGTAACACTCAATGAGAAGCATTTCAATTGAAGGTGATTGTGAAGATAGCTGCCTTAGGGTGTTGGTACTGAATTGCGCTAACAGGGAAGGAAGTTGGCATTCTGCAGGTTTGCAGTAAGAAGTATAGGGAAGGGAAAGCTCTCTTAGCTAAGAACCTTGTTGCAGATAATGGGTAAAGCCCTAAAAAATGTACAAAGAATTTCACCTTTTCAATCTGAGAAACAACGTTCTCCTTCTCAAAAGCCGAGAAATCTGTGCTAGCGTTCTTTGGTCGACGAGATGCTACCAAACGTGTACGTCCTTCCCACTTGATTAATGTTGAATCCCTGGAAGAGCCGACTTCGACGCCCACATACTCCATGGCGATGCAATTCCAGTGTCTGAACTCGATAAAATTCCATACCTGAACTTCCCAAACTGTTCTTCACTCTTGCATATCCGCTTACTCAAAGACTTCATGCTCATGGACGTTGCTTGTTGAACTTCTTCTTCTTCCTCTTCTTCATCTTCATCGTCTCCGCTGAAAAAGTGCCGCTCAAATGGTTTATCTAATTCATCACAAGTTGATCAAGCGATTCGATAGTGCTATCAGGTCAAAGATGAAAAAAAGAACAGACTCGCTATCATTCTCAGGTGAGAGCCCGTTTGCTTCGTCATCGCTACTTTCTATTTCTTCGTCATCAGAGTCCACCGCTCCTGAACAAGTAACACATGAGCCTTTGGTCATGTGGAGTCTTCCTCTCCTTCATCAAACGCCTTCCTTGAATTGAAAAACTCACCTTCCTTGCCAACTATTGAACTTGTGAAGGAAGATGCGGCCAGTAGTAAGCGCTCAGCTTCCAAAAGATTGGAGACCAGTCTCGCCGCATTCTCGTGTGCTGTGAAACGAGACTATTAAATCGATAAAAGTTAATATTAAGGAGATTTAAAAGCACTCATATACCAAGTTTGTTAAATACCGTACCGAGTTTAACATTTGCTTTGGTTTCTTCATCAGCTTCTTTCAACAAATCCTTAGCTAACTGTCCACGAGGTAATTGATTAAAAGCCCTGAGCGCTGCTTGTAACTTTATCTTCACATACAACAACTGCTCCCACGTTTGAGTCTGAGCAGCTACTGATTCCGCTGTAAAACTCATATTACAAAAAAAGTCAAAAAAAGGTTTCATGAAATAGACCTTTGCGACGATGTTTGTCTTGATCTACACTTTTCATGAGATCCTTCATTGTTACCGCAGCGGACGGCTTTTTGATATGCTCCTCGTTCTCAGAGTCACCTTCTTCAGAAACAGAACCCTCTCCGCTTTCAGATTGGTCACCTTCCGAGTCATCCTGTATCAATGAAGGAGCGAAAGTTCTAACTCGGATATCTTCACTACTGAAAGAATGGCTTACAGATTGCCGTTCTTCATTATCCTCATCGTGTTGTTGAACATGAGCATTGGGCTCATCACTATCCTCGTCCTCTTCATCGAAATCAGGATGTTCATCACCTTCATCGCTACTTTCACCACTATGTCCATCGAA
This sequence comes from Haemonchus placei, assembly GCA_900617895.1. Lineage (NCBI taxonomy): Eukaryota > Metazoa > Nematoda > Chromadorea > Rhabditida > Trichostrongylidae > Haemonchus > Haemonchus placei. The sequence goes on from UZAF01017725.1 coordinate 28,260, forward strand.
CTTGTGGCCTATAAAAAAANCTCAGTTTCCGGCTTACCATTCAACTCTGTAATGCTGCCATCCTCTTCACCACCATTGCTCGGTTCGCCTCCATTTTCTTCCAAACGGTCTCCAAGTCCTGCCATATCGGAGAACTCATCGAAGATATCACTGCGAGAAACCTTGAAAATGTTGGTTCTTAAGCTCATCGCACTAGNAAAAAAAAAAAAACAAGAAAAATAGATTCACTTCAGTTGGTTCCGTCAATATATCTTTTAAAAATTTCTAGAGGTAATAAACCGGCTGAGCACGTCTGTGATATCAGCTCCAGTTTTTATGGAACGGTTTCAAATTGCCCACTCTAACTCTGATGCTAAATTTTGTTGTTTCTTTGAAAAGAGGACTTCTGGACTGAATCGCGAAACGAGAATCAATGAATTAGTTTGCACGTCCAGGCTAATGAGAACTGAGCCTCAGCAATCATAACGATTCGCTGGTTGAAATTCTAAAAAAAAAGATATTTTTGCGATGGACCGGTCAACTCTATAAGCCGCGGTGCCCAACATCACTTTGCGCTTGTTGTATGAATGAAGCTCTTGAGCTAACTCAGTTTCCGGCTTACCATTCAACTCTGTAATGCTGCCATCCTCTTCACCACCACTGCTCGGTTCGCCTCCATTTTCTTCCAAACGGTCTCCAAGTCCTGCCATATCGGAGAACTCATCGAAGATATCATTGCGAGAAACCTTAAAAATAATGGTTCTTAAGCTCATTGCACTGGTAACTAAATGGGAAGAGTATATTTGAGTGACTGACCAGAGGTTCAAGCAGCAGCCTAAACCATGACACAGGTAACCAAAATTTTCTAGTTCCTCCCTAATGAAGCTCTTGTCAGAAACTGCTTAAGGCTTCAAAAGATTACGCTATTATTCCATGTTGGAATCACATGGAATGTTATTTTTTCTTTGTAGCGAAAAGGTTGTCAGAGTTCACACGAAATCACAGATGAAAATCGAAACTTGTTCACGACCATTAGACAAGGAAGAAATAAGCCACCTAATGAAAGCCCCTCGAAGCGCTCATGGAAGCAATATAAAGAGACATCAGTAAATCTAAACAATACATTTAAACAAGAATCGTTCCTGAAGGGAGTGCCTCTTCCCATTTCATAGAAAACATGAATGTAGCCAAACCTTTGTACCACCGTACTTGGAGCTGTCATCGATACTCAGGTCAACCGCCTTTCGTACTCGCCTTGGAGGGCCATTATCGCTTTCGTCTACTGTAGGCTGCACAGTTTTTGACGCTGTTCCTTGAAATGACACCAACTTCAGTACGAATTTCAAATGAAAACTTCATGACCCTGTAAAAGACCGACTCACCATCCACATCTTCGTCTTCCAAGTCTGGCAAATCGAATACAGGCTGTGTAAGCTTCCCAATCTCCTCTAGTATTGACATTTCATTCGTTTTGCGAAGAGCCTAGAGTGTAGTGCATGAATTGTTATGTGAATCAAAGCAGAAATAAGGAAATATGAAAGGGAGAACCGGCAAAGAACACCGAGTTTCCAGACAATCTGCTACAGCTCGCTTGATAGCGCGTAGTCTGAAGTGACGTTACGAGGGCATGTTGCACAACATTAC
>UZAF01017726.1:20769-33488 GCA_900617895.1 Haemonchus placei
AAAAAAAAAGAGCTAAAGTTTCGGTTTTGTACCGAAATAGTAGAACCAGAGGAGAGCATTGTCATTTTGGAAGCGTTGAAATTATACGAAACGAAGTGAGTAATCTGGTAATAAACAAACTTGTTTAGGTCTAGATGTTTGGTCCGCTACTACTCAGACCTAACAAAGAAAAGCAGAGTTCTCCTTGGGACCAAATTGTTTGCAATTTTTCCATAGAAAAAAAGCACCAGAACAAAGAGCTCGAGCTCTCCGATGAAACCAGCACCAGAAGAAAAAGCTCGAGCTCTCTGATGAAAACAAAGTCCATACCAAGCATCAGAGCCTAGTAACGGTCGAGGTCTAGTCATGTTACAGATCGACACAGTGGTGATCATTGGTATTACTGGGCTTATAATTAGACTACAAACAGTCAGCTTCCATATCCCTGTACACAACTTTAGTTGTTATTATTCAAATTCCTCTGGGTAAACAAAGATCAATACAGAACCGCCATAGGCATCAAGTTTTATTGTTAGCTGCTTAACACAAACATCACCCACAGAAGCCTCGAATGATGCTACTCGTTTACATGTCAGTATTGTATAAGTAACAAGTGTACAGTTCAAATGATACAGGAGCCTTTACAATGATCAGTAGACGGCCTACAGTGGGTGGTCTCTGCGCGCTTTTATAGGCGCCACCGACCATCGCCCGCCGCTAAGTACGTAAGGGGTGGTCTTTGGCATGAGGTGGCAGCATTTCTATGATTGCAGGCAAAGTATGCATGCGAGAGCGACGTCTTCACGAAGACCATCATGGTGAACTGTGACGGCGTCAGACGGTTCCTCCCACCCCTCCCATTCAATTCAGTTTTTATGATTCACTAGTACATTGCTATATTCTGCGTTGAGAACATGCATCAACATAAATTGCGCCACAATTCAGAGCCACCCACTCATTCGAGCCCCTTCACACAGACAGAATGAATGAATGCGTTTGACGTAGAATACCAAGCAGTTAACAGCCAAAAAAACCGAAGTACACTACCAGGGAACATTTTGGGATCCCGATGAGCGGTACCAGACATGGAGGACAGGGATATTTAAAAATCAATTTAGACAAAGACATTTTGAACAGAACAAGAGCTATATAGCGTGTCATGCTATATAGCCTTGTCACAGGTCGTAAACTGCCAGGGATGGTTAGGGAAGCTTTCCATTTGCTACTTTGAAAACATGTCGTTAATGTTATTTTTCGCATATCCACGGAAACCTGGTTAATTGATTGTCGCTGTAGGACCTTAAGGCCAAGAAGATTGTCAGAACACAATTCATACCGTAGAAACTATGATACAAGTTACCTTTAATATGTTGTAGCAAGTGCAGAGTTGTGGGGGAAAAGTGCAGGGGGAGGGATAATTTGGACGAGTTCATTTTCTTTTCTCCACCGGGAATGAACTTTCAAAATCACCTCGCTAGAATTAATGTTTTTTGTGAAAAGTCGATAGGAAAAGACTCCCCGAACCCCATAGCGATATGCCGCTTTTACATGCCCCTTTTCGTTCCCATAGTCACGCACAACCACAATATACCATAGAAAGACATGCATGAATTCATCCCGTCTGTATTGTGCTACTAGTAATTCAATANTCTTGTAACCGAGTTACTAAGAGTTAGAGTCGAAAGCTGTTTTGTAAATGCTGTCCCAAAGGCTCATTAGAACTGAAACGCTGCAATAACAATAAAAAAGCATTCAGTAAGTTTAATTCGCCCTCTGGACCACTGAAGCAATTAAATTTTCAAAAACCTCCTAATGAACTTCTGAAGCCTCTGGCTATGTCGTTAGCTTTGTCATAGAAAATTTGATGCCAGCTGAGGCCCGGCTACCTAGAGGACGTACCGAGACTACTTGATGTGAATGTACTGGTAACGGACTAAGAACGGATTGCGTGAAAAAGAAAACAACATAAAATAGGAAAGATGTAAACTTTAGGGAGAATTTGAAATGAGAAAATCATGTCATCTATGAACGGAACTGGACAAAGCCTTAAGCTGCTGGAACGGCAGGACAAAAATCATCTGAACTGTCAGTGCATCCAGCGAACTTACTGGAACCTGGGCCGATTTTTAGCTGAATGTGGCTTATTTTATGAAACAGATATATAGAAAAATTATAAAAAAAGCACATAGTCCAGTTTCCCAACTCTCTAGCCAATGGTTTTCTACTAAATCGTATCCAATGTTTGTAGGAGCGGCTTTGTAGTATAATGTAAAAAGATGGCACCTCTATCGTATAAAAAACACGTCCTGCGCTCTATCTAGGACCATCAAACTTGAAAAAAATACAAACTTGTGCAATCACTTGTAACACAGCTTAAAGGTGGTTTTGATTGAGTAAGAAGACGAAAAAAAACATGAAAAATAGCAAGAAATTTATAGCAGCTGACAAGAAGAATTACTTATGCAGAACATACTCCGTTGTTACTTGTCAATTCCAATGCCACTGAATTAGGATGTGTGCGAGTTTCAAGTTATATAATTGGCAAGCTCTCCCCACCCATTTCATTGGCATCCACAAATCGAGAGCACCACTACATATTTCAGCTAAATGGACAGCACGTTGATGAGATTCAGGGGATACTTTCGGAGTAATTCATTTCGAAGCACAGTTGGCATAATGAAATCGACTTGCGTGTTGGTTTTAAAAGCGATTTTTCATCTTTGCCACTGACCCGAAAATCCAAATCACTACAAGCCTTCTAATGTCAAACACGGATCCGTTAAATTTACAAAACCATGGGAGTAATATCATCTTGTGCGAGTTCCTAAGACCCTCCTCTATCGAGGCAAGCTCAAGGTGCTCAGCATCTTCTTCAAGCCCGAATTTTTGTATCTGCTTTTGCTTCACTCACTAAAGTCCGAAGGTCCATCTCTAGCAGCGAGCAGGGCGTTAATTGTAAGTAATATGTCAGTTACGAACTGAGAATTCCTTAAAAACACATCTTCAAAAAAACCTCCTGAAAAAGAGGCTGAAACTGACAGCTTGGCCCTAAAGGTCCTTGAACGTTGACACCTTTCTGAGGAACATCATCAACCCTGAGACCGTTTCCATCATGAGAATGAACCATTATGAAACTTTATACAAATAAAAATAATTGTTCACCGCAGTGAACCCTTGCATTCGAATTTCACAGGAGACTTTAGGGCTCCAAAAATATCCTTAATTCCTAAAAATAATATGCAGAAGTGGTCAATATTCCCGACAGAGCCTTGCTATTCCAAAGGAAAGGAAACGGCAAAAAAAAAGACTCTGCAAGAACGGAAGACCGGAAAAGCTCGGACAAGAAACTCGATCTCACCAATCCAGACGGAATCGCTACTTTCAACTGGAGCAACAGCCTCCCGACTAGTACGTAATTCCAGTAAAATGTGATTAGCGAAAACCAAAAAGGAACTCGTCACAAAGGATGAGGAAGTCAACGCGCAACACGTTGATTCAGACACACACACACACACATTGTGCATGCATTAGCACTCCTTTACACAGAAATTTCATTAAGGGGGGTTCGACCTTTTTTTGTGATGGGATGCTGATGTCCACAAAACAGATATTCTATTTGTACCGGAAACGCTTAGCGAAACTGCGGAGGCGTTTTGCAAATAGCACGGGAGGGGGGATGAAATGTGGGAAAAACCAGTGCAAAGTACTTGCAGTCACGCAGTCGTTTCCAATGTTTTGTTTCCCATTTAACTTCTATTCGAAAGCCATTGAGAACTATTAGATTTGCAGTTTGCAACAAAGTAGCTACTATATTTCAGGAAAATACAATTAACTTTTTTAAGAAAAAATAAATTTCCATCCGCAACCACAAAATATTCAGGTATCTGGTCTGTCGACTCAATTACGTTATAAAGCGGATATTTAATATTTTAAAAAAACGTTCAAAATATTCAGAAAAATATGCAACTACTTTGTTGCCAACCTAACTGTTCCATCGTCATTACTAATTTACTAATTACTACTCTAAATGGATCTATCGAAACGGTACAGTGCACATGAATGCTTACTTAACACTTATAAATGATTTCTGAGATTGGGCGAGCTTTGGAAGTCGCCGTTCCTCTAACTCTGCCAGGCAATCTAGAAGAGAATCGTCACGGGGAAGAAAAAACGGGCAAGTTCGACCCCCTTGGGGTCCACACCCCAAACAGTAGCGGAAAGGGTAAACTAAGCAGGCCGGGCTTCAAACTGGCACTTCAGAGGAAGGTCAATGGCAATGGCAGCTTGATTTAGATTGCAATCTTTTTCCCTTTAGTTACACTAACAGCGTTTTCTCCGGAACAATGAACGAGGAGAGAATAGAAACCGTGAACGCTAATCGATAATCGTGCACAAAAGAAGCAAAGGACGCAGAAAAACCTTACAACTCTGCTTCTTGCGCTATTTCGCGATCGCTGCGTACAAAAATCGATATCACAGCATATCGCATAACAAAACGATATATCTATATATATCTATATCTTTTTGAAGACTATGCTAGACATAGTAAGCAGATATTGAACTGGAATAACAGTGCTATTGATCAATCAGCTTGAATCATTGTAACAGCACTGATCAAATAACTAAACGTTCGCTTCGGCAATGATTTCCATTACAATATCAACGATTAATATAGGAAACATAGCAGTAAAACACAAAACATAGCCCGAACAAAAACGGCCATCAAACAGACGTGGAAAATAGGGACGTCCTTTATCGCCTATTCATTTAATAGGACATTTTGTTTCTTCACAATAAAAATGGTTATCGAGTAATTCTACTCTGACAGTTAGGAAACGCTCAAGCTTTCCCAGGGAGGACGTTATCCCCTTGCACGCCACTGGTAATCCGACTGCAGCGCAGTATAAACCACTTCTACGTTTTTACCCACTGAACCTACTAATTGGTTCAAGAATGTGCGAAAAAGTAAACATAGAAATGAAGACTGGTCATGCACAGTACAATGTCCACTTGAGCAACTCGTGAAAACGATGATTTAAAAGGATTTCTATCGATAGACAGCTGCAAAAACACCAAACTCGCTTTCTTCTTTTTTCTTTACAGCTCATTACCACATACAAACCATATTTACAAACTTCGGTTACAATAGCCATCATGTGGTTCGATGAAATCTTAACGGTACCTTGGAATTGGTAATGTAGGTGATACGGGCAATTAGAACGATAGTACTTGGAGAACGGTTGCAAAGTAGTAGCAAGTGCAATGGAATTAACCAATGATAGTCACATTTTTTACATTTCAAGTACAGTACTCATTTCACTGAGATTTTTCTGATGCTCTATTTTTTGCACAGTTCAGAGTTCAGCAACCGTGTCGCAACCACACGCGTGAGTTGCCAACCGATTGCATCCGTGAAGATCAATAACTATAGTTTGTGCAGGGGTAACATGATGCGGTCTCAAACGCAGTCAGCGAAATTTGTATGGTAACCGGGTTGTTCGAAATAAAAACTGGTTATTTACTTTTCATCTGATAATTGAATTGAAATGGAGAAAATCAATGACATCCGTAACAATTAAGGGATTTTGGTGATTCATGCATACAAAAGGGTCATTTTCGAAGTGTTCCGTAATCACCTTATCGGTAACTCCTTCTACAGACACGACGATGTGTCATCCTTTTGAAAGTCGTAAATTGCCTGATAAGCGAATACAGTTGCAGAAGAGGTCAAACTTCAAAACAGCTTCCCAATCGCTCCAGTTCAGAGGCTCATGCGGGTGGCGGCAGAGGGGGAGGGAGGGCAGAGCAGCATCTAATTATTACCAATTATAAAAGCCCATCTAGCAATCAACAACAGCGTATAAAAAAATGAAAGCGATCGATGCGAACAAGTCCAAAAAGCGAACCATGACTTATTTCTCGATTCATATTTACTACTGGGTTGGTTACAAGTATTTAACTGTGTTATTTCTACGAGTACTTCAAACATTCATTTGAGAGGTAACAATCCTTGGTTTTCAAAGCGTTTTATATCCATAGACCATTTACCTGAGTACTTTATGGTTAGCATATTTATTTATTTATAAGTAAATAACTATAACTATTATATATAACTGCTTGTATATGACTGTTTAATATAATTACTGCTTGTTTTTTTTTTTTTTGCAAAGTGACCATGTTTTCCTAACAAACGAGTAATTCCTCAGTAGTCAACGAAATAGTATGAGTACGGCTACGTATACAAATCCCTCAAAGCATACTGCATATACTAGTAAGGCTATAGTTGTGACATCCTTAGGCCTACATACAAGCGTGGGTAGCAGCTACAATTGCCCGCATACAATAAGCTGAATATTTTAGCCTCGTAGAGGAAAGTGAGTGGAAGAACTGTGCTCTGTTTTGAACCAAAAACATTGTTGAAAATGTAGAGCAATCACATAATTACCAAATTTCAGGTTAATATTAAGGATCAAACAATCTACGAAGCTCAAAAAGCTCGAAAATGAAAAAAGTAACAAGCTGAATAACTTGTAATGATTTTGGGGCATAACTCCTAGTCAGGACCGAAATAGAATTTTATAACTATAAATGCATGAAGACTATCCATTATCCATACAGCCGAGAGAAGCAGAGTATAGGGAGATTTATTGGATGCGTAGGCTTAGTTATTTCCAGGGAGATCCACTTTCTTTTTCAGCAAAATTTCTGTCTTATGTCGTCGATGAGTGATATGATTGCCAAGCAGTCTTAGAATTACATTTAATTATGAGTCATAAGCTCTGTTATGTAGTGAAGATGGAACCGAAACAAAGGCAATGTGGGCCAACGAGGCGCTGCTGACGCATTTGGACACGGCTGGTCAAGTCCTTAGTTGGTACCACACTAATGAAATACTTCAACTCTCCAGGGTCACCAAATTAGCAGCCGACTTCCATAAAAAAGAGAAGGAAAGCCACTTAATCAAGAGCCAGTTTGTATGAAAACCTTAAAAGATGCTTAAGGGGGATATTCAGCACATATACCAAATAGGACCCCCAAACGAATCGGAAGGAAACATCAATATTTGTAAATGAGAAGAGAATTCGCAGGAGTATACACAATATACATAATTGGCTTCAAGAGAAGTGATAGAAATGGAGCGACCCTCAGCCGTTCGCTGAATCATGATTCAGACTCAACTAAATTAATCAGCTTTCGGACTGGTGCATGAACAAATTCGTTCTGCAACATGTATCTGATAAGAAAACACTTGAGTGATCATCCACAAACAAACCCTGACTACAAATAGTCAAAAAAGATTGAATAGTCATTTTATAGTGTCACGATTATTGCTTCTTAACATCAATGACCGTAAAATGTCGTAAAATAGCTGATATCGGTTGTGTGATACGCGGCAAAAGGGAGATTACGGTAGGAATTTGGGTCTGCATTTCTTGGAAGGTCAGCATTCGCCGTCCATTTAAGGTAACTGAATCAAGTAATGTATCCGACGATCTTCAGGGCTGAAGAAGGATCAAGAGGAGGTTCTATCTGCAAAGCAAAACCGACTGATCTGTATATCTCACACTATAGGCGTGATGATACGACTGAGAAATGTCGATTGACAACGGGGGTGCTCGATGACGCAGTTGATTTCGGAGATCGGTGAACGTCGAACGAATGACCAAAAGATCAGTCTGACTTATCGAATCTGGGCTCGATCAGGCTCAGAAACAACTTGTCCAAGCACCTCAGATCCCCAACAAGAGCTGACTAGATGAGGGTCACCGTTAGGGGTGAGATTATCAGAAAGTACCATTCCCGGCTATCTCTAAGATCTACGAGAGTCTGGGGTTGCCTGTGAACAATATGCCGCCGATGGGCCAGAGGTGTATGTATAGCGGACATGAAATGATTTACTAGTAATGGTATCAGGAACCTATCTGTCACCACGTTACCATTTGTTCATCTACCCTGTACACCTATTTGATACCTGGATTGGTCAGACCTATGGGAGAAGGGAAGTTGTTAGGCTGACAACAAGGATTTTCCACAGAAAGAAGTCTCCCGCACCGTCACGAACGACCGAACATATCGAAAAAAGACGTTGCAAAGGTGCAAGGAATACTGGAACAATCGAAAGGAAAATACCAGCGAAAGTGACACATTCCGAGCAGCTGCAATGACGGTCCTACCAGTTTTTGTACTGGTTATGACACATAGGTATTCAAAGTCACATGGCTGCTCTGCTCTCTGGGAAGAATTCTATCCATTGTTTTCAACTGAAGAACATTGCACACGACCTAAACGATCTTCACTCTTTCTGGTTATAGAGCGAAGAAAAAAAAAACGAACGTAACCATGGAAAAGAAACAACTAAACCCAAGAGAATCGCACGACAGAAACACAGTAACGAGTAGCAGTAGCAGTAGTAAAGTACTCATAACTATAAAAGAAAGTAAGACATGTTGAGAACAAAAAGCGAGAACAGATCGCAAGAACATCATAGGTGATTAGATTTGGAAAGTACCAGAAGGTGTCTGGCTGACATCCACCGATTTTAAAATGAGACGGTACAAACGTAATTTTGCAGAACTCATAAATCTGCACACTTTTTCCTTCAACTCCGTGTGAGGACCGTTTAAGGACGTGAGGATACGTAGCGGGGAGAGGGCCGCCAGAAAAAAGTAAAGAATTCTTATTAAAGCACTTCCAGAACGTTCTGACCATATCCCGGGGCCTGAACCCTGAAGTTGCGATCTATGATCTACTCGATAAAAACACATTTTTCAAAGGATAACCATAATGTTATTCGGTAAGATAGGTTCGAAGTTTCAGATCATACAATCGACCAAAGAAAAAGGAAATGCAAAAGAGAAAAGTTAAGTAGGAAGGAAAAAGCACGTGCCTTTGTAGACAGTCGGGAAGACCTGGGATGGGTGACGACACGGTACAGGGCGTTGGCGCTCTTTGGTCCCTTCACACCTCAATGACTTTCATCTACCTGTCAACCTGTTTACAATGACAGAAAAACAATGCAGATGCTAGACGACAACGTCTGGTGGAACACAACACACGTACGAGATCGAACAGGATGTTTGGTGCCAAAAATAGCGTTTTACGCCGTTATTAGAGACGCCTTGACACCAGACGATCATGGGTTGTTCTTACAATAGGGGGCAGTTACAAGTTTTCGGTGAAAAAAGTGAAAAGTGCATGCGCCCACCGACTATTGCCATCTGTCTTCCTGCAAAGACTCGTCCATTATTTCTCTTGTTGTCTGAACTCTCTCACTGAGACGGCCTCTGCACTTTGTCAGAGATCACAATGGCGCCCGAACTGGCGTGCATCGACCCCAGCCTTGTTCCGCGACACTGTCTCCGAGCTAGGATTGCCCTCCAGGCCTTGACCACGGCCATATTTTTATACAAAGTAAGTAGGGCAGAGTGGGCCATGGACGATTTCGACCCTATCGTTCTATGAAATCTGCTTGTTCACTGCAACAAGAAAGAACAGGCTCCAACTTTCTGATTACAAAGATCACAATCACCAAAGTAAACAGCATAGGTGAAAAGAAGTGGAGGCACGATGCTGATGATTATGTTGGCATGACTATCCAGAGCCATGTCTACAATTGGGGACCGTATGCCTCACTTCTAACTGGAAGTTTTTCTTTAAAAACCGCTTTGTTATTCCTTTGCTTATCACATCATATCAAACTTTTTTAGGGGTGAACGGTACGTAGGCTCGCATCATTCACTGTAACGGCCTTTCCTTCCAAACAACTTCTTCGACCGAGAGAACAAGTCTTGCAGCACAAAAAAATACATTAAATGGTGCAGCAGTAAGTGGAACTCTAGCCAGTGATCAAGATAATGGGAGCAAGTGGGACCAGTGAGCTTAGTATATAGTGTTTCATCCGAATGGCAGCGGCTGGCGCGTATGCAGCAACAGACAGAGCTCCGCTATTGATTGGTGCGCCGCATTGATCAATATATGCCCCGGTTCACTACACCTGTTCTGCAGAGATCTATGCGCCTTATCGGCAGTTGGAGCAACAATTAGAGAAAAAAGTAGTTCCAAATAAAAAAAGAAGGGAATACGGGGAATTCCTTATTGGACGACTCTACAAAATTACAGCATAGCAGCAGTCTAGTAAGTAGCTAGCTATGTCCACATAGGGCAATCCGTGTTTTTTCCAGAAAACTAATTTCATCATCTAACCTTGAAATGTTCATCTAACACTTTATTAAAGGATTTTGCTGCCATCCTGTTTCCGGGGAAAGGATTCGGCTTTTTTTGGGTAGGGGAAATACCCGAGTCGAAGCAAGTTGTAAATATGTAAGATGGGCTAATGAGTCCGGGAATACGTACATAAGTAACACGCATACTCAGCAGATCTCCCACGCGATTCCAAGCATACTAATTATGAAGGTCCCATACCAGAATATCCAATGGCTAGGTACGAGTAACGTACAGAACGTAACTAANGAAGCAAGTTGTAAATATGTAAGATGGGCTAATGAGTCCGGGAATACGTACATAAGTAACACGCATACTCAGTAGATCTCCCACGCGATTCCGAGCATACTAATTATGAAGGTCCCCATACCAGATTATCGAATGGCTAAGAAGAATAAAGGGACAGAACGTATCAAACACAAAACTCATGAATATTCGAGAAAAAATTCGGACCTAATGACATTCCTAGACCGAACGATTGGCGGCTCATGGTTTGAAACTCAAAGTATCAACACATTTACCGTTACAAATTGTTTCAGTAACGGTCCAAATAGTTGTAACATTAACGTTGTGTAAAACTCTTCGACGAATAGATGTCACACGCGTAGTATCATTTTAACAAATAAAACAAGTCGAGTGAGACGGCGCCAGTTCATTGTTCAGTGAGCTTTGTCTGAACGTTCGTCGCCTTTAACAACGTCTCCCCGTCCACGATCATCATACAATGAAAGGCCCTGTTCACCTTGAACTTTTCAAATTACACGAATGATTAATAGCAATCTAATATTTCGGTTCAAAAAAGACAGGGATAAATGGCAAGGGTATTGTTCAGTAGTTTGTTCATTCGTCTTGGTTAAGAAGTAGGAGTTGTAAAGATCAGGAAGGACAAAGAGCAGAATACGAGTTTGCCAGGAAAAAAGGAAACAGTTGAGTAAATGTATGTCGTGCTCCAGAGGCTGTTGAGGGCTAAAATTCAGGCTCTCTATTTAGTGGGTTCACCTGACCCTGGCCTGAGCGGTCATACGGCGAAGGCTTTTTGTCACAGAGTCCGAAAGACCATCCAGGACTGGAGCGGTCATGGCTATGGTCGATGAAGATCAATTGTAATTGTAATTGTAATTGTAATTGTTTATTGCACAGGTTAACACCCATGCTAAGTTAACGAAAAGTATAAAAACCCAGAAGTGACGAAAAAGTGGAACAGTTCCTATAGGCAATCTAAAGTTCACTAGGAGCTACCAGAGTGAGAGAAAAAGAAAGAAGGAAAAAAACAAAGAAGAAAAAACAAAAAAAAACTCCGGTTTCTTTCTGGAAATTCCTCCGGTAAATTAGGCAATCAAATTTAAAATTAGGCTTTTAGAGGTATTTGGTAGTATGTGCGGCAACGTAGAATTGTGTGGATGTTCGTCATCCTTCAAATTACACTTTTAGCCACTCAACAAATACCAGTTACTTGACTCTAGAGGGATGGGAGGTTCGGGCAGGCTTCGATCCCAAATATGTGGCGCAGCTGTTTTGTTGATCGGAAATGCCAGTCGAAAAGGGTTTTTGCATGTTATAGAGGTCCATGCATACACCTAGCAAGGTTCAATTTACTTGTGTAGTTTCCTGAGTGCCCGAGTAGCCCAAAAAAAATTAACTCGGTTAAAGTGCAAATTCGAGATTTTTCGTTTTTAAGCAGGATCTGCACCAAAGCAGGTTTCCCCCGAAATTGTTCGTTTTCCAGCTTCTAAAATTGAAGGCATGGAAGCGCTCAACTGTAACTGCAGTAGAAAAGTTTCTGTACGAACAGGTGAGAATTTCTTGCAAGATTTCTTGACAACAATCGGAGTTACCAGTTTCAGTTCTGGGTCTGGGAACTGATGGCGGACCTATTTTGGAATTGGTTTCGATCCGCAGCTTATTTGTAAACAGAGCCTTATGGCATTCCGAAAACACAAAGGCATCGAAATTTTGGGAGTCAGAGGAGTGTCCTCTACCCTATGTTGGTAGGGAATATTTGGGCCTTGTGGGCCAGTCATCGGAGAAGCGAAAGGTTGATGAAATTAAAGTAGTTGAAATAAAGTTTTATTGAAATTGTAGTTTACACCGTTACATTCTATGCGAACAAATTTAAAGTACACATGAAGCGATGAGCCATATTTGCTGGAGCTTGACAATGTAACAATCAAAAGTCCGTCTCAGATGTGGAGCAGCCACCAGATCCTTCCACCTTGTAGCACAAATACAAATTCGTCTACATACATTGCCAAGCATACACGACGACAACACATAATTCAAAGAGATTCCATTTAATCCTACAGGATGGGTGATGAGTGTTTTCACAGATTGTCCCATTCGTCATAAGCGGAATTCGGCTGATATTCCTCTTCAGCCGAAGCCTTCTTCTTCAGGGCGAGTTGATTCTGAAAAGGCAAAGGCACTTCATAGCGATACTCAGTAGGAGATAGGACATGAGGAAATGATGAGGGCTGTGTACACCTGGTAATTAAAGGCACAGCTCACGATAAACTGGTTTT
>UZAF01017727.1:14323-26517 GCA_900617895.1 Haemonchus placei
CCGCCGAAACGTCAGCCTAATAAAGCTTGTATACAAACCTCGTGAAGAGTCAAAGAAAATAACTCAGTAGCAGAACAAACGTTATAATTTCCGCTCAAACGTACAACATACCTCCGATACACACCGACAAACCAACAGACAACTTAGCGAATTATATATGTAGGATATTGACTCTCTCTTTCTATATACATATAACGCGCTGATATGTGTTTGTGTATGCGCGTGTGTGTATCCGAACGGGAATTCATAGCTCCTGTTCCCGTTGAGTTAAAGAGTTTAAATTTTGTAAAAGAACAGGCGTCAGTGTGTAAACAATGATGGTGAGTGGCAGGACCAGCTCCGCCCAAAGTGCGCGGAAAGTGCGTGAAAATTTTCTATTTCGATCTAAAGCGTTCACATTTTTGAGGAGTTTAAACTGTAGAACGACACTGACACGTGCCAAGACTAAACTCCGACCCCGGCAGGGTCTGACCTCGCACGTAGTGGGGGAAGTGCGCGAAGATCCGCGAGGAGGGGGAGTGAATTTAGTTAGTATTCTGAGATCCGAAGTGTTCAAATTTGAAAGATGTGCAGGCAGTAAGACGCAACACTTATGGTACGTGGCAAGACTGGACTCTGCCCGCAGGAGGCGGGCTTTCTAGGTTGTTGACCTACAGTGTTCAGAATTACAATTAGTAGAAGTACAGCTTGCGATAGGAATGAAATCAGTCATTCTTCTCCTATACCAGTACGTCCCAATAAGAGAGAGGTCTAGGCGGAGGTCCTTCCACGCGGAAGGAAGGAGGGCCCGGCTTCAGACGAGCGATCCGACCTTTGTTATGATATTTCGGAGTATGCTCCTAATCAACATCATTTTAGCTTGTGCATGTCATACAAGTCTGATAAAATTGCTTGAAAAGTAGATCGAATACACGTGTTTATTCGCAACATTTGGAATAATTGAGAGAAACAATGGGTCGAAAAGTCGTGGGAATGATAAGGGGTTCTCCTTAGAAACTTGGTAGCAGCTTACTGCTACACGGGCAACAGAGAATGCCTGGCACAGAATTACCATCAAATTAATACAAGAACGGCCTGACGCTCTCCTTTCCTTCCAGTTGTGCGAATTGTCTTGAAAACTAAATCACATTCTGTAAAAAATGCCGCGTTTGAACTTCGTCGCTTTCCCTGCTGTTGGAGTCAGTTGCAGGGGAATGAGCCGCCGGCGAAGGATGTAAGCGGCAACAGCGCCAACGACTATCATCAACAAGTGATAGGAGACTATATATCTATAGCCTGTTGCTTCGAACAGTTGCCTGAAAAATGATTCTAACTTTTGGGATTTTATTGTGATCGGCTTTACTCATTAAAACATACGTAGCGAAGATCGGGATGACGAACTGTGCCATACTGCCTGTGAAAGCGAAAAATCCTTGGATGGTTCCCTAAAATACTTGTTCAGAATCATGGCACAAGATTCTGAGCCTGCTTGAAGTATCTCTCTAAACTACTAAGAGTCAGCGGTACTTTCTCAGAGACGCAGGTGAATCTGGGTAAATGTTTCTACTGTGTTAGGGTGATTCATATCGTCTGTTTCCTCGCAGGAGTTTTAATGCATGCAGACGTGGAGAGCTTCAGACGCGCTTTGTATTCAGCCAGAAGCTTTCATATGAGCGACTGGGGAGATTAGGAAGGTGAAGTGGTTCGGGGTTGTCACTTTTAATGTAGGTCCTTTGCCCAGACTGGTATAGCTCGGCTAGCTGCTCGGCCTCTGCTCAGACCCTGTGTGTGACTGCCTAATGGCAACAAAAACAAAATCACAGCAACAGACACCCAAAAACACAATATGATAAAAGAGAGCTTTACTGGAATATTTCAGTAAAATGGGATTTAAGGGTATTTGTCGATTTAGGGGAGAATCAAGCTTAGTCAAGCCCAGTTAAGTTAGCTTAGTTATCTTACTATGGTTTCCTCTAATAATGAGAAGCATTATACGATATAGATCACTACATCGGATCTTATCTTGGTTACGGAGTGTCTGACCATTATCTCATCCCTCATTCTCCTCATGATGAGAGCGATTTCAAACTTAGAAGACAGTTCCGGGACGCAGATTCCGGTATATCTGATTATGGCAAATTATGGCAGCGAAGAAGCAATTTGCATGTAAAGCTATTTTGAACGGCCTCCAGCCGATTTGTATTGCACGGCTCCAAGGGGTTGAAGACTGTCGTGCCACACTCCAGAATTAGTACATAGGTTTTATAAAGCAATGGGCTTATGCAATTCCGCATTAGGAGTGACGGAACTTCTCCCTGAATCCCCACGGCCAGCGGCACTGGGCAAGTGGCGACTGCCAAATCCTTCCATTCGAATCTTTCCCTTCATAGCGCGCGATCGAGCGCGGCGAGATCGACACGCCGTTCGGGGAGAAGATACTAAATTCCCGCATCGGCAGTGAATTACTTTACGATTTAGAGTCAGTAGTAAAAATGCTATGCATCTCTTTCGTAAATCGATCAAACCAAGAAATTATCGGTAATGATCTATACTCGGGGTGTTCCACTACATATGTTCTTGTGAGAAGCCTAGCTCTCAGAGCCTCTTTTGCTAACAACGACGCCATTCTAAGAAGGAACTGGTTTTCAGTGCCCACATGAAAGAATAGTATTCATTAAGGATTTGTTGTGATTATGCTCATCAACCTCAGTGTGAACTTATGCAAAGATTGCAAAGTGGTGGGTTCGTCCTCTTCGAAAATTGGTTTTCTGGATCGAGCTTTTCTGAAAAGCTGAGAGTTTCATGGAGTGTAAGGATATTGACATAGAGCTGAGCAACACTCCTGTAATAACTCTATAGGAGTGGTGGAAATTGATGATGCACAAGAAAAAGGGTGTGAAGAAGGAGAGGGGGGGGGGGGGGGGGGGGGGGGNGGGGAGGGGGAAATGAGAAGTCCTCAGAATGTGACCCAGAGAGTCGTTCTACAAGTCGTTCAGTGTTATCTCCGAATTGGCTTCATTTTTCATCTTTCCCATATCGCTTTTTTTGATTGATAAACTCACTCAAAACCACACATGATTAAGATGTGCGATTGGCAGGGCAGATTTCTTGTTCTTCAGCCTTTCGGAGCGTTCGGAGCGGCTTAAACGAGGGATGAACGTGCGTCGCGTAGAGAGAGCTGGCATATGATCATAACTGTAGAGGTTGAGTAAAAACGTGGAATACATTAATGATGTTTCTAAGGGTAAAAAGAGAACGAGTCCCATCAGAAGAAAGAATCTCGTGGGTTTCGTGTAAGGGAAAGTCACGTGTTGAAAACGTCTCGATTGCGCAAGTCGGCTATACCTTGGTTATGTCTGACGGGATTACGATACGAGAATTCTATTATACATTCCGTCATAGGGGGCTTGCAAGCACTGCAAAAATCTACTAGTTGCTCTACGTGTGGGTTGTTGTATCATACAATTTAATGCTACTCCGATGCTGCACACGGTTTCGTAATCTGCTATTGTGGTTTATAGCGCTGCTAGGTGATGGGTGACGGAACTTCTACCCAATTTCCCACCTTCGCTTTGCGGCGAAACTTTTTCAGTTGTCTTTTTTGGTGGCTTCAAACTGCGAATACCGTACTCCTCCCGCCTCTCGGTAAATCGTCCGAACACCATATTTCTCCTTACCTTCCTTTTTTTCTGATTGGTTTCAGCTGTCAACTTCTGCTTGTTTTTCGTTTTTTATGTTTATTGGACTGGTTGTTGGCGGAACGACTCCGCCTCTATTATCGACTATCAAGACCGCACTAGGATTAAATAATCAAGGGACGGCTATTTCACAGATTGCGCGCTCCAATATTCAATCGTATTTCTGCGATACGCGGCGGGCGCGGGAAGCGCGATCAACTGTTTGAGGAGAAGATACAGTGCGTTTCATAATTATAAGGTCACCCCAGATTTCTGCGATTCTGGAGAAAGCAGCCGGGATGGAATTTTTTGGCAAACACTTATAGATTCCTCGTCACAATGTACCTCCGTACTCAAATTTTGGTCGCAATATCCTTCACCTCAAATTTTTTACGAATTTTTCTAAAGATAGTGTCGGCTTTTGCACCGTTTCATAATTATAAGGTCACACTGGGAAAGTAAATGAATTATCAATGTTAATACATATGTACAACAGTTAATAATCTATAGCTCCTCCTTGTTTAAGAGCAACATCAAAGAGCCTGGGTGGCATACTAGAAACTAAGTTTCGAAGAGTTCCACATTGATTGCTCTCTATGCTTCTTATTCGCATAAACCTGTCTGACTATTATGCCCCAGATATGTTCCATCGGATTGAGATAGGGACTGCAGGCTGGCCATGGCAGGATGCTTATTTATTGGCACTGCAGCCACTCATCCGCTGCACGGCTCACATGAATGGAGGCGTTGTCTTGTTGAAAGACAT
Organism: Haemonchus placei; assembly: GCA_900617895.1. NCBI lineage: Eukaryota > Metazoa > Nematoda > Chromadorea > Rhabditida > Trichostrongylidae > Haemonchus > Haemonchus placei. The sequence goes on from UZAF01017727.1 coordinate 18,746, forward strand.
AGTTGAGGTGACGGCGATGGCATAGAAAGGGTACTAGATGATGCTCCAAGACGTTCTCGTAATCTTTGCAATACACACTGCAGNTCACGACAGGTAGATCCAACACGACATCATTGCAGAATGCAACCCACACCATAGACTTCTTCCACCGAAATTGCGACGGCCTGAATAGGAATTATTCAGCTCCATGGTGAGATTTTGATGCAGATCTACCTTTGCCCAATCTCTCCCTAGGTTCATCTTTGCAAATCCAAGTCGAGCCTCTTTGTGACGATCGGTGACTCGTGGCACCTTTTCCATTGCTTGCCTGGTGATGTTCTCGCATCTTCTCACTGCTCTCCAGACTGTAGTTTTCGAAACAGAGAGGTTTAATTCCGATCGGATCTGGTTCAAGGAGGACGTACTGTTGGAAACAGTCCTCAGAATTTTCCGCTCATCACGGTCAGTTATCTTTCATGGGTGTCCACAGTCGGTGTTATATCTAGAGATATCAGGGCTCTCTAGAAATCTTTGAATGGGCCAAGGGGATCTCCCTACTTGCTTGAAGATGGCTCGAGAACTGAGCCCACCTTTATGATGAGCCTCCTCATCAGAGGAAAGCAGATGACCACGAGCCATGTTGACAGTCAGGTTTAGAAATGCCTTTGCTACACATGCTTACCTTTACAAGTATCTTCAAACACGAAATTTCCTCTCTTTCGTTAATAATTGTTCACTTTCTCGGGGTGACCTTATATTTATGAAACGGAGCAAAAACCGATAAACTGTTCTAAAAAAGCTCAGAAGAATGCAGCAGTGGCTAAGAAAGGATACCTAGGTTATTCATACTGGGGAATCTGTTCACGATGCTAGAAAAAATGCTTAATGATAACTTTTTTGAAAGTGCAAAAATTGAGGGTGACCTTATAATTATGAAACGCACTGTATTGGGCCTCTAAGTGATGAGTGCGCTTCGTTTCGCTCATCCGTCGAAAATATTGTAGTACACGCCTCAGCTGTCGCACGCGGCGTTCAGCCCGTGATGTTTGACAAACGTCGCAGCTGCCAGCGGGGCTGCGACGTTTGTCAAAGAATCGAATTACGCCCGGTCCACGGCAGTCATGTCAAAGTGAAGATAACACGGACCAGTGCAAATCATTCGCCCCACTGTGACTCAGTAGTATTGTAATGGAGACCCGGGCAGGGTGATCCACTTCCGACGGACTCGCGGAATGGATGTTCCCCGCTTTCACTTATGGGTGTTACTGAGTATACTCCGGTGACCAACCGTAGGTTTTCAGCCGTATCAATTGACCTTCTTCCACCCGCACTTGCAACAGGCTGCGTGTACTCGGAAATCCAACCGCCGATCGCACAAACATTTTTCATATTTTGAGCATTTTTCAGCCCTTCCCTGGCTTAAACTTTTCGACTACATCAGTCAATATTCCTACGCTCCTCTACCAGCATTTCCACCAATTTTCAGCTTTTCCATCGACTTCCTTCCTAACCCTGCCTATTCTTAGTAAAGGTCTGGGCAAAAAAATCGTCCCTTAACTTTATAGTTTCTAACGTCAAAAACGAACTCGTAACAGTCCGAAATGAAAAAATCACAAACTGGAGAGCCACCAAAGAGGGAAATGACTCGTTAATGCACGAAAATCGCCCTTCAAAATGGTAGACAAGGCATCGAGGGGCTGGCATACACTTACAAGGCTATCAATGGTCGCATTTTNTTTTACAGAGACGGTGCAAAAGGACAGAGAGCAAGAGATGCTTCAGGGAAAACAGCGCCGTCTTTCTTTACCACTCTGTCAGTGATTTTCACGGAGCGCATGAGCAGTGCGGTGTATAGTGCCCTGACTTGTACAATAGTCGGTGGACACTGGCTCAGCGGCTTCGGGCAAGCCACATAGTGCCTGTCGCCCATTGCGCAGGTCGCTTCGAGGAGGTCAGCCTCGAAAGAAGCTAGCACGGATTAGTGCAAATCAGTCGCTCCAATGGCACTTTGTTGCACTGTAATGTCATTTCGAGATAGCAGTAGGATGCGACGCGCGAAGTGGGCGGGGTGATTGGCTTCGACGGACGCGCAAAATGGTCCTCCCTCCCTTTAAGTGGGTGATTATCCGACAGAAATGTCTTCTCATTGCTCCCGGTAAACACTCCTTCCTGTTATCTTCTCTTCACCTCTTCTATTGCAGGAGCCCCTCGCACTCTACAACATCACCGCACTCGACATGATTTGGTGAACTGCTTCTGCTTTCCTTTCAGATCTTCTAGTCTTGTATCCCGTCCCCTCGTTCTGTAGCCCCTCCATAGGCATGAATCATCAACTAACAGCTTCTGCTGCTAGACATGTAGCGTTATATCGCAAACACTAGTATCCCTACAATTTCTGTCCATTTCCGTCCAACTTCTTCTGTGTAATAGTTTCAACCACTGCCCGATGGGGGACGAAACTTACGTGCATTCGAGGAAGCGCGAAGCAAAGTGCGCGGCAAAGTTCGTGGCGATTTGAACAACTTTAGCGCCTATCATTGAGGCCTAAATTCAAATAACAGTAGATTAGAAGGATCGGCTGACCTTACTTAAGCACCCTACTTCAAGTTCGTGCCCCAATAATAGGCGTTAGGACCGTCACGAATTTCGCCGCGCAATTTGCCGCGCGCTTCCTCGGACGCACTATGAACCCATACCCCTGTCCAATTTACAAATTAGGCCAATATTAGTGGAACAAAAATGAACGCATCATATAATATCGAAGTGGCATGCAACAGATTTACCAAAAGGTGAACGAAAATTGAAACCTCTCGCAGCCCCTGTCACAAAAATAGAATGAAAATTTACAGCTAGCTGCACCTACATGCAGGTAAGAAAAATGACCTACATTCTGCAGCACCCACACTCGCGAGCCTCATATGTGGTTAAAATATCTCACTCCACAGAACGCGCTAATTTGTGTTTGTGTTTGTGCGTGTGTTCGAATTCGATTCACAGAGCGTTCAAATTCGATTCCGGTAAAGGCGGCGGAGACACCGATGACAGGTGGTAGGACTCCGCCGCCGACAGGAGGTGGGGCATTGACAAAAGTTTCTAGTTCGGACTCAGATTGTTGAAATTTGGTAGGAGTACAGGCAGCTGGATGGGGACACTGATGATAGGTAGCGGGAATCGACCCGACAGGGGCAGAGGGTGAGCGAAGTTGCTAATTTTTATTTAGAGCATTCAAGGGCTATTTAGGGTGTTAGGAGTACAGACGACGCGATGGGAACACTGATGATAGCAGGTAGGAACTGATTCAGTTGAACTCCTCCCGATAGGCAATAGGTGGTCAGGAGCGGAGGAGGATGGAGGGAGAGAGCGATGAAGATAAAATGAGCGCAATAAGAATAGGACCTCGCCCATGGCGGGCGGGGCACGCATCAAGCATGTCAGAGTGCGTTAATAGTTAGTCTGATATCAGCGACTGCTATTGTCCTTTATTGGAGCGTCCCATTGAGAGAGAAATGCAGGCCCTCGGCTGAAGCAGACAGTTCGGTCAGTACCTGTTTCCGCGGTCCTAGGATCTCCGATAATAGGGTGTTACATGGTGCTGATATCAGTGGAAAACACAAGCCGAGAAGAATGGCCGCATTGAAGAGATACAAAGCCTTTGGAACTCTGAAAGATTCAGTTTCAGTACGAAATATAGCAAAGAAGAAGAGCAAGAGAGTGCTTATTACCTTGGTGTGTATGAGCACCAATCATACTGACGCGAGCAGCCTCCACCATCCAACGAAAGCGTTCCATTCACTTAATTCTATTGTTTTAGAAACATCTTAGCAAGAACGTTCCGTACATAAACACCGGATCAAGTAAATATTTTATTTTACTCCACAGCTTTTTTTCATTTTCTTTGTCGTAATTCAGTGCAGAACGATTGCAGCAACATCTTACCGAAGAAAATGCAGTTCCCGTTACTAGGAGTTATAGAAGTTATCAATGAAATACAACTTGAATTAGGCATTCCGAAAAGGTGCTTAGCAAATGGTATGGATTCAGAATGGATATGCGCTAAGCATTACAAAACTACCGTCTTGAAAGTTATCACTAGCGCTATGCACAACCCCCCCCCCCCCCCCATTATTCAAAAACTCGAGAAATTCTTACAATAGTCGTTTTTCCCCTTTTGAACGTACAATAGAAGTGAAAAATGTTCCTACCGTATACTTCTTGATTTAACGGTCCATCATAGAATGGCATGGGGTAATGGCACAAGTGGTAGAAAATGAAACCTGCCAATCCTAGCGTGAGGTGAATCCGGCGATCCCTGGAAACCATAGATGGCCTTACCACACAGTTTGTGAAAGGAGAGCTACAAAAATTGCCTTACCAACGCCCTACACGAGTCGATCCAATGATGAAATAGCTTATTGTGGATACAGCGCACGAAATCGTTTGAATGATACCATTGTACAGTATGGCCTCTTCGCTAGTCCAGTCATACATTGCCATTGTTATAGGAGCAGATAATCTTAAGTTTATATACAGGAGCTGTATCTGTGAACTTCCTTACTTTCAAACATCTATCTAAAAGCTTTAACCTACATTTCCAGTACAATTTTTCTTTTCCCTCCTGATCATAGCCGGTCCCTGCCAACTAAAAGAGCTAAGTGATTCCCGTGAATACCCTAGGGTCCTCTGACAAATACCAACATGGGACTCACAAAGAAACGGAAAAGGAATCAGTCTAGTTTTTTATAGAGGATGATTGGAACAGATCACAATGAATGACTGATACAAAGTTTGGTGCTTCCTACTACGGACCATAGCAAATAGATGTCTTTGGGAAGCTGTAGTTTTACATCCCTCCTTTGTAATGGCCATCAGAGAACCTATAGGGACCTATGAGACTGTGTTGGGGGCTGGGTGGTGGTGTCTACTTCCTCTTTCCTCTAATGATTTCACTGTGATGCGGGAGTCTGAGGTGATAGCCTATTTTCACTCTCCCTCTGCCACTTTGTTTATGGGGTACATCTGCATGTTGTGCCTGATAAATAGACTCGTTATATTCTTGCCTGCCTCTACTTCTATTTCTTTTCTAACTTTCCTCAGATTTTTCTTTATTTCACTTGTTAACCCGTGCCTGCCTTTATATCCGCTTACAATTTCCTGAAAAGTTTTTTCTCACTGGGTTGTTTGCTTTCCATTAATCAAACCTTCCACATCGAAGGTGCCCTCTACCAGGGAACTTTTATTAGGATGACTCAAGCATGATGAATAACAACAAACCCCCCACTGCTCGCTACTCCACACATCATCCACCACATGTAGAACAACAGACCGACAGCGACACGATCGAACTTCGGAATGATAAGGAACGGGTCTTCTGAAAAGTGTTAGTCACCTTCTTTTGAAACGTCGACGACGAGAGCAATTTTCGTTTGCGCGCCAACGGGGCGGATTGTTTGAAAGCGCTGACTAATCGTCGGTCACCATTGACCGAAATCGTCCCACGGAACAGACACCATATTTAGTTTACTGTATCCATAAGTAGTATGCTATTATTTGTGTGAAACAGAAAACTCCTGGATACTAAAGAAAAACATGTGTTCTGTTAAGATTCGGGTAAATGTGCCAAAATCATGGAGCTCTGTAGATCTTTGTATGAAGCTTTGTATGAAGCTTTGAATAGTGAACGTTCATAGAGGGCACTATTTTAACTTTTGGCGGGAACAAGATTAGAGGTAAGGCAAGAATGGTTGGAATGAGTCCAAATTGGTCGTGGATAACAATGATCCCGAGCACTTCTGGGATACCAATACTAATCGCCAATATGGGTTCTATGCCCGATGATGCTGATGTCCTGGACAGATGTTTGGACGATTTACTGCTCGGAAGCGAAGCCGAGGACTTGTCTGACAGCGAGGAAGAAGAAGAATTTGTTCCTGCGGGATCAAGCAGACTTTGATACAGATGATACCGACGAGTGTGATAGCGACACTGACGTGGAAGATAATACCTGGACTGTCGATGCATTGTGCAATGATAGATGGATTTTCAACAAGCCGACAGGAGTACATAAAGATGTGGAATACCTCTTCACTCCCTCTTCCCTCTTCACTTTTTAATAGCTGTTCTTTTCCGAGGAACTGCTTGAGATGATTGCGGCACAACAAATATATATGGCCATCAGAAGAGTCAATCGTGGAAAGAGACATATATTGAGGAACTCAAAAAATTTTTTGGTCTCTGCTTGCGAATGTCGCGGCGCTTCTTGAACAACCAGCGGAACTGTTGGTCACTGAAACCTAGAAATTTAGCGAGAGACGGACATTCCATAGTCGGTGACATTATGGTGTGAGATTGATTCGAACAGCTTCAACGAACCTCCCATTCTGCTGATAATAGCAATGCAGACAGGAGTAACAAATTGTAGATTCAAAATATTCTCGACTACTTGAACGCTAAGTTTCGGAGGATGCATAAACCGGAGAAGGAGTTGTGCATAGATGAGCCTATGGTGCCATTTCGCAGGCGAGCCTCCTTCTGGCAGGATAGTGGAGCCAAGAGGCACAGGTCTAGGATCAAGCTGTTCACGTTGTTCTCCAGAGCAGGCTACACGCTGAAGGTAAAGGTGGACGCCGGGTGAGATCCGAAGAGAACGAGGACAGTGGCTGAAACCGTTGTGATGGAATAAGTCTTGCTCTGGTGGTTATAAAGCATTCAATTTTGGTTAAACTTCAGGCTGCAAAACTTGAACCCACTCATGGCAGATGGAAGGACAGGACTCCCAGCAGGAGGGGCTTGCGCGAAAACTGTGAATTGTTGACCAGAGCATTCAGATTCGATAAGAGTACAGGCGGCAGGATTGCAGCATTGATGAAGGATGCGTGCAAGATGAGTGTAATCTAAGTGAAAATATACACTCAAGTTGGAATAGTGGGTGTTGAACAAGGTTACTCTAACAGGCATGACTTGAGCACAACTCTGCTAATGGCGGGTGGGCGCTCAAGAAGGGTGCAGGAGTTTGAAAGTTCATAACTCCAAATTCTGAATATGGTTTTCCCGAAGGAGGCGCTCGTTTCTGGAAGATACCTAGGATAAGAGTAATTGCAACATTTCTCAAAAGTAGCCGTCTCCGCGATAGCAAAGGACCGATACTAAGGGAAAGAGGTAACCATAATAATATTTCTCGATGGTCTATTGTACTGTTTCAATCCTCACCTTTTTTCTCATCGTCGCTTATTATTCCAACGTAGTCTTCTACGAACACCGTATTCGCGAGAATCACCGACAGAATGCTAATCGCACACCTTTGGAAAATCATCATTCCTTGGTCAGCTTCGCATTCAAATCGCTAGCTAGAAATTAAAACTAACATGAAAAATGCGGCAGAGGTATACATGTTGAAGACTACTGGTCCTATTGAAAAACCCTTGTCGCCAAGAAAAATAAAGCAGATCTGAAAGTGCATCTATGATTAGATTCTGGATTGAGATAAGAATTTATTTATTTATTTTATTTATTTGGAGACGCGATTAAAGTACCAGAACAAATACAAAAAAAATACAAATACAAGAATGATACTTTGCAATTATATGAACTTATGTTCATTCTCTGAATATGACTTAAGTAAGGTGGTGATCATCATCACTTCGCTGGTGATATCGGTGGAACTTCTTGTTCAATCCGAACATTCAAATCAGCTCCGTTAATGGTTGAGTCTCAAACTGACTTGAGTGGTCCCCCCCCCCCACGGAAAGAGGTCGGGACCTCACAAGGAAGGTCTTTCAGGGCGTGGGACGCTTTTT
>UZAF01017728.1:0-42324 GCA_900617895.1 Haemonchus placei
GTTCAGCAGAGTTCGATATGTTCTTCTACGTTGTCTGCGCTCTTTTCCTGCTCAACGCCTTCACAACCGAAGCAGCAGTCACTACCAAAGCTGTAGGTTACTTCATCTGTGTATTATGTGGTACAGATCCCTTTCTTCTACTGATATGCGTGGACCGCATACAGTGATCGGTTAAGCTGGTGGCGCACGGAAAACCAAATACGGAACCAAATTACACCCAAATCAACTCGTTTTGAAGCTTCTTCACAGCACTGTTTAACAAGGTCTTTTCCGGTGGGATAAAATATTTGGGTGTCCACTACAAAAGAGTCCTAAATTGGGGCATCAACCACTTCTGTGATTTATTTTTATCATTTTCCCATTTTCATAACCCCAAAATTCATAGGGACTTCTCTTTTGAGGTTGGCTGTCTTTTGGCTTTGAACAAACCCGATTTGGGGACACACCCGCTTAAATTCTCGGATGTCGCGGGTAACGATCCGAGATTTGACCCTTGGGCTATGCGTACGATAGTATGCGCCCCTTCCCACTCTATACGCCACCTTCGCCCTCCAAAGTCTTGAAGTCTAATGCACGACATAGGGTAGGCCAATTATATGAAGTCTATTCCTAAATCTATATCTTTTTAGCCATGCGAAGACAGAGGAGGTGAAGCATACTGCTCGGTCCACACCGGCAGCCCCGATTACATATGCACCAATTATGATAAATACTACTTTGCATCTCAGCTCTGTGCAAAAACATGTGGTATTTGTTTGTGATTGTTCCACATAAAGCTTTCACTCAAGATCCGTTTTTTTCAATCCAAACCGAGTATAAACTTGGTCACACCGCTGTGAATTGAATATTATTGCGAAATTCCAGTAAAAATGAGAATACAAAGCGTATGCCATGACGACTTTTCAAAAATACCATGATTTCGCTTACCTTTCCTTCCTTGATTAGAGACGACGTCACACCCTTAACCTAAAGGGAGTAATTCACACCGTGAATGACACCTTTACTGTCTTTAACAAATGGACACCGAAATATGAGGTGATCTCATAAAAACTCCTCCCTTCCATACGGCATAATTTCGGCTCCAACCACTTGCAATACACTTTTTGGACACGCCGTTTTTCAGAAACCTTTCAGAAAAATGACTGGCTGCAGTGTGCTCTTCGTATGGGTTCAGTGTGTTTGCACTACGTTTCACACTTTTTCCATTCATGCTGTTATCAGCGACTGAGAGTATTGCTATAAAAACAAGCCGTAAACTGAAATATCAAGAAGGTCGACAATTGTCGCGGCAATATGTATCAGCAGAACCAATGGCTCCTTAAAGTGATTCGCAGAGCCACAAGAAGCAAGGCTGACAGAGAATCCGTGGTGGGTTGTACAGCAAGACCAGTTCAATGTGAACCGTGAAATGTGGGCATTTAGGCCACCTTAACGTAAACACCTTCGCTTCTACTTTAAAAGGAGGTCCTTCCGATTATGCTTAAAACAAAGCCAAACGTGCGACAAGTCTCAACAAAGAAGTGACCAGTGCCAAAAAGCTTGACAGCTGACAATATCTCTTCCAGGCACTCTCACGCTTGGCCACCTCTGATAGTCATAGTACGATTCCCTCAGGAGCTCCGGTATTTCCTCAGCAGTAGGGCCATCGTTTTCTCTACGGCTACTTCTACACATATCCCTGTTCCTGCTTTCGCATACTTCTCTTTCATTTTAAATGAAATATTAGCAATACATACAATGTGTTATTAACAGGATAATGAGATTCAGAATGCTTCTGGAACGGTTTTCGATGAGAAGGAAATTCCAACGGAGATGTTGTAACTTCCAAACTGCGACATTACCAGGGCCAGCTGCTTAAGTAATTTCAAAGACTCTAAACGCAGACTGCAGCTAAATCATTAACACACGTCAAATAATGCAACAAAACTTTTAGGACTCCCTCTGCCGGATATGTTGACGTTCACGCCCATTGACCGATGTCATGTCAGGAAAGTTGTAGAGGCGATACAGGTTGCAGCATTTGCACTAGACCTAGTGGACCTAGTATTATAGCATACAATCAGCTGACTGCCAAGAAGTGAGGGGATATTTCGCTGAGATTTAAGCCGATTTTTGCGCTCTCTTCACCTATTTTGCACTACTCTGGGCGATCATGTTCATTACCGCCTTAGATGTCAGTAGAGATCCGTCTCCGGAGAAACTATTCACTAAGTTTGTTGCGGGAAACTGATAATATTCTTTCGCCAAAATTCATTCAACATGGTGACTACCAGACTAAGGAGTTCAAGGGGAGAAAATGAAATGGCTGAGAAAATTGGAAAAGATGTGGTCAAGTTGTCGCCAGCGGAGAGGAAACTGCGATTACGCTGCCCTGGGCATCTGTGGGTTTTGCGTGTGCGACTGCCTGCGTTAACGGTTTCTCTGCGCGCGTCTCTGTTGTTTGCGCTGTTTTACGCCTACGCGTGCATCTACGCTTACTTGCGTTCTCTCCCAAGCTCCGGACCACGATTTGCCAGCATTCATAAGCCATTTTGTATGAGGCTTTCCTCCAGTGCCGTATATTACACGGGTGCGGGATCGGTGTTAGTATGGCATAATAGAAAAGAAGTCCTACATACAGCTGCTCCTATCCTGCCATGGGATTTTGAAATAGGGAGCTCCTTCAATTTGATTCCAGATTAGTATGATGACCATCCCTCTAGATAGGCAACGGGCTGTTAAGCCATTTACAATGGCAATAACTTGTTGATCACACTAGTTTCGAAAACCATTGAGAGGAATGACTAATGGCCTTTACCGCATATATGGGGTTCAGTGTCCTCGCCTTACGTTCCACACCTTTCACGTTGAAGAAAGAAGAACCAAGTGGATTTTTCAAGGATAGTGACGTGGGGCAGTACGCTTTCCTTTTCGGTTCATGATCACGAGTTTCCTTGCCTCTGCTGTGCAGCAGTGCTGTATTGGGGTAGGTCTTGAAAAGGTATAATGCCGAATGTCACTCACACTTAGAACCCTAACTCTTTTTCCTTCCCTAAATCGTAATTGCCTCACGAAACGTTCCCCTTATGAGCTTTCGTTCAATGGAACGACCGCTTCCTCAATAGCCACCTCTACCCATATCCTGTCCTCGCCTATTTCTGCTATTTTGAAAGTAGAATATTGGCAAAGCATTTACGACTTGTTGACTCGGATAATCAAATTCAAGAAGTCTCTGGAAGAGTAACTCGTGGGAGGAAACTCCCAGGTGACGGCAGTTATTGTAACTCCTCATGTCATTTACGCCGGCTTTTTTTAATTTCAGAGACTGTGGATCGTACAGCCTGAGATGAATCAACCGTACCGACTGAGATGAAAACAGATGGTTTCGCGTTCCAGCAATTAGAACCAGAGCTTTCATGCTCAGATCGATGTAATGAGTGATTCCTCTGAAAGTGAATTTCTATTGATAAACACGGTTGTTCTCATATGGCGTCAGGAATGCCAATTAGTAGATTTGGAGATTCTGTATTGTACGGTGACCAGAAAAGATTTTCTCATCCGGTCCGCGTCATGAGTGACTTCTTTGGGAACGGATTCGGATTCTTTGTGATCCTAGGGAGTGCGACGCAGGGAGCAAATAAAAGATTTCTTCTTGCTGACTTTGTAGGGCTAGTACGTTTGAAGGGTTGCCAATAGGGCTATGGGGTTGAAATTTGGCAAATGGGACAGCAGAGTAAAAGTGTGGTCAAGTTGTTGCCAATAGAGGGTGTGCTCCCCGGGAGACTGCATTTGAGTCCCCACGGTTGTCCTGGGTACTGTGGTCCGGTTACCGACGACAGTACGGAGACCGGTAGCGCCGTGCGGTACCTCGTTCGCAGCTGTCTGCAGTGTGCGCGCTGCATTCATTAGCGTATCCGGGGGGGGGGGGGGGGGGGGGNGGGGGGGGGGGGGGGGGGGGGAGGACGGAACATTCACCCAGAACTGGATGGACGCGGCAAACCGTGCGGCGAAATTCGTGGTGTTCAACGTCTCTGGCGTCATCACATCAGCTAGCCCCACTTATCCAATCTACTTGAAACCCGTGCCCCAATGATAGGCGCCAAAGCCGTTTCAAACACCACGAATTTCGCCGTACGGTTTGCCGCGTCCACTTGGGACGGGTGTGGGACGTTAGTCTCGACTGACATTACTTCGCGCCAAGGTGCGAAGTGACCTCATTAATGACTAACCTAATCTTAATTACGCGCCTCCCCTTGATCGTGACTACCCTAATCCTACTTATGAGAGTGATGGCAATGATGATAATAGTGAGAAAATGAACCTTCAAGAAAAGTAGTTTAACATAAAACTTTCATGGTCTTCGGTTTTGAAAGTTTTATTACCATGCAAGATGATAGAAATTTCGGCAAAAAAATTCCAATAAAATCTAAGAAGCCTATTCTTCTAATAAGAAGTATCTCAAAAATAATGGTTAAGCAACTCAAATGGTCTTCTGCACTGAATGCATCGAAAAACTTCATCATACTTGTTCGTGCGCATAAAACCCGATTTTTTTTTGTACTTACTTACCTGCCTTTCCCCCATAAACCGCACTGACCGGTTCTCGGTAAATTCAATGTTGGTTTTCTAATGGAGCGGGACTTGGCAACCCTACCGACTCGGGAACAAGTCTATCTTCAGGGGAGCTTCGAGGTAATGGGAAAGAGGGGGGAATTGAGGCAGGCTGGGTAGATTGGAGCGAAGGCTGCGCTACGGGTTGGAACGGTAGGGTAGGTGAAGTAGAAAGCATAGTACAAGGGTAACGGTGCGGGTTGGAACTACGTTAACTGAGGTCGGCACAGAAGTAGCATAGTCAAAGGGATGGGGTGCGTATTGGGTCTGCGTTGAAGCTGAAGGGTACCCCGTGAAATGTCGGAAGCAGTAAAATGTGTCCTCAAAATACATAGTAAGGGTCTCAGCAAGGCTTTTTTGCAGTTGTCAATGGTTGCATATAAAACACTCACCAATCATGTTGAATAGTAGCTGATGCCTCTCTTCAATGTGCTGGAACCTAAGCTGAAGTATTGTAATATTCCGTTAGAAGTGTGAAATGGCCTGACTGATCAGCAGGCGGGAGTTCAATGACTTTCAAGCACGAGATGCCCCAATATTAAACAACTACTTCGCTTCTGTAAATGTTCTCTGATATCTTAAATGAGTGGAAATTCAAAAAAAGAATGTTTTACATCATACACGAACTTCATTCCAATGACCATAAGATTTTTCTATTCCGTATGGTTATAGAACTTTTAAAACCGAAGACCATGAAAATTTTACGTTAAAAACGACTTTTCTTGAAATTTCATTTTCTTACTGTTATCATCATTGCCATCACTCTTATAAGTAAGATAAGGCTAGTTACGTTAAAGCGGAGGCGCGTAATTAAGGTGAGGTTAGTCATTAATGAGGACACTTCACACCTCGGCGCGAAGTAATGTCAGTCGAGACAACGTCGCACACGAGTGTACCCATACCCGCGTATCCGTTACTTGTGGTCACCTCTGTTTGCGACCTCTGGAAATGTTCCCATCGCACTGGCTCCGTCCCACAACAGCACGTATCGACAGTTCTTCGTATATGCAGTGATCTCACAGTGCCGTATCTTGCCAGGATGCAAAAGGGGTGTCAGTATGGTGTAAATGGAAAAGTGGTCCTACAGCTACTTTCGATCTCCTACGGTATTACGAAAGAGTTAGAACGTTCTCCAACTTGCTTCAGATCAATATACAAGAGTTAGAAAGAGGCTCGGTTGGTCAGAGCCATCCTTCTAGGATACAGCATTTTACGACTTTAATCCTTTATGACGCCATTTGTTGGTCCTCTCGATGTTGGTGTCGTTTCTCATATATTATATATATGGACCTGCCTGTTATCGTTTTTTGAAAACAAGAATACGAATTTATTGAGTTCTTTAAGTTACATAATTTATTTATTCATTTACTTATTTGATACAAGCATGTACTATTATTAAAGAAACCCTTTTAGAAACAACACAAGACAAATTACAGAGAGTGCAAAGCAATCGTTTAAGCAGAAGGAGAAGCTCGATTTTTCCATCAAATCACCCGTAGAATGAGTGCCTAGGTGTGTCGACTTCTTCCACGAAGTTTACTTGATGAATAGGACTCATTACTATTCAAAATTCAGGATTTGTGATAAGTTTGCCATGCATTCGATCTTGTGGAGGTGCGATGAAGTTGAATCATCGCTGCAACGCTGGTTTTGTCACGAAGGAGTGGGTTGAAAATACGTGAATGAAGTGATTTAGTCGTGTATATCGTTACCAGAATATTCGTACACGGAATCCAAAGCATTAGGGTCAGAAAAGCGGCTCGAATCAGTCGATAGCTCTGCAACAATATATTATTCTACTCAGAATTACTTTTGCTAAACGTTATTGAGAAGCTGGGACAGGCAGGCGGAATTGAGCTATCGTCTGCTTCACCAGCATAAAGTCTTCGTTTTGAAATTGCTACTGCTTGATGCTGTAGGAACGTGAGTAATACCATGGCTCCCATTCCCAAAGGAGGTCTTATGCAAGCAAACCGTGTCAACGAACATATTACCCATGTGACCTAAGGAACCTTTGGTTCGTTCAGGACACAAGCCAAGTAACCTTTTTCTCACTCATCCAACTGCTACAGATCGAAAAATCCGCAACAGTGAGAAAGGACCCGTGACTCATTGTCAGGATTGCACAAAAACTTCAACCTTGCCCGAGGAGTGGGTTCTGCGGAAACGGGCGTGAAACACCAAAACGAAGATTCAGTCCGGCACTCGGCTCTTTCAGTAACCCCCTGCCTCACCCCGCCATCCACCATCGTGTCCTTGCCCAGAGCCCTTTTCGACGCATCGTATATGTGACGGGTGAAAATTTGCGTGTTAACACGTGCCGGCTTACTGTAAGAGCCGAGTGCCGGACTGAATTTTCGTTCCTGTGCGTGAAACAACGTGACCAAACTGCATTTAACTACTGGGACACTGTTATTCGATGGGGTAGGTTCAAAAATAGTATATAGTAACAGGTATCCAGCCCTCAAGTTCTGATCCCACGGTGCTAAATCTGACTCAACAAAAAGCTTAGGAGTATGAGTCTTGCAACGGAACCATGAGAGTGCAGCAGCGTGGGCGAGTTGGTAGTCGTTGTTTCGTGAGATTGGTGAGGCTCAAAGGAAAAACGATAACCGTACCGCGCCAATTCTGTATCGTATGCAAAAACTGGATATGATAACGGCTGTCAATACGACTACTAAACACACACCATGGAGCAATATTTTGAATTCTGCTCGAGCCCTGTAATAGAGTCTGTACTGTCGTGCCAGTCCACCATAAAAGACGTCATAAAGTTCGAGACAAAGCGCTTTTTGATAAAACGTTCGATCATTCAGAGTATTACACGTGGGAGTAGATGTAGAACTGCAACCTATTTTGGTAGCATAGCTAAAAGGATATCACGAAGGTTCATCTTTACCATCAAAGTGTATCAGGAACGCATTCCAGCCAGGCTGCGCTATTCCTTTGCACATTTCAAGAAAGAATGCGCTGGCCCCATTGTGATCAATCAATCGAGCACCAACTCGGCTGGACCTACTTGATTAGAACCAGAACCATAAGGTTCTCCAGCAACATGGATCACTGCCGAATTCCCTCGATTTATTTCCATTCAGCCTAAGCTGAGTCCATCCCTCCAACGAATGAAACATCCAGAAAACTGTTCCGAAACGTTCCACATGTCCTGGTTTTGGAGGGGCGAATGGTGCTGCTGTCGTTGTTACGGTCAAAAATGATGACTGTCATTCCGAAAATCGCTCGAAAAATTTCCTATCGCTCCCTATCCATTGTCCCTTCCGAACTCAGCGACAGATTAATGAAGTGAACTAAAGTCCTACTAATCAAGAGGCATTATATGTATCTACTCAAACTGCAACTCTAAGTAGCAGGCGAATTCATGGCGCATACTTGTGATACCTGATCTCGCACTCTGATCATGCATCCCTATTTTGGAAATAAAACTTCCCCTAAAATTGTTCGTATGAGTCTGAACTGCCTTTAACTGACCTTTTCCTTCGAATTGTATAAAACATAAAAACATAACCACACAGACAAAGGACCAGAGCCGTCACTCGATAAACCAGTCCGATAAAGAAGATAGACTGAATTATGTGCTATTAAAGGCACTGTTAACAAAAAAGTAAGGGTACCCTTTTTTTGACGGTAATAGATCGAACTACTTCAGAATAAAGCGATAACAACGAAAAAGCGCAAAAAAACGAGCAACAAAAAGAATTACAAAGGTTCAAAAAAAGTGCTAGAAAGTGGGGTTGGACATCTTTCACATTGGAAAACGGCGGTTATGGAGTGTTCGAGCGAGAATGCACGAAGGCGGCGCAATGTCTGCAATACAGACAACACATTGAAATTAACGGAGTTTCCAAAATAAAAAAAACATTTGCATGCAATAATCTACCCAAAATATGTTAAAATTTCAGTAAACTTACGAGAATAGTTGAAGAAAGCTACCGTGAAAAATTCATAACAAAAAAACAATAGAAATAACAAACATAAAATAGAAATAACAGCCGAAAACTAGCTCCTGTACGAGGCGGTCGACCACCTGATCATTCCTGGCAATTTGCCAATCTGCGTATCGATTTTTCACCAACTTCGCTCCAGTGCGAATGTGGTGAAGGACAACTTGAACACGTAGTCAGCCTAACGAGGGGCGGAGGCATCGCGTCCCCCACTGTTCCTAGCCTTATTGTGCCCTATCCAGCCGTTTTCCGACCTAATTCCTGCACAAGTGTTATCAGAGGGGGCTCAGAATTCTAACCATGTGCATATCTTCGAAACCATTTAGCCGTCAACAGTGCCTTTAAAGTGATTTTTTTTTGAAATTGGTATTTTGTTAGCAATGCAACGATTTACAACTGTAGAAATCTGTCTGCATTTAGATGTGCAGCACTGTTAAGTTAGAGGTACAGTTCAAGATAATGAGCCTATGAGATATCCCGCTTGGCTAAATTTGCGGCCCTCTCATATTGCATATATAGCACTCTCAGGTTGGAAAACGGTCTAGATAGGGCGTTATAAAGGCTCAAAAATTGCACCGTGTGTATGCGTGGACGAGTTCAAACGGCCTTGTACAGGCTGTACCATTCACGAGGGAGCCTAAAGTGTGGAAAGATCGAACAACTTATCATGACCCATAGCAACAGTAAAAGGCAATCCTGGCCAGTTTTGGCTTGATGTTGTCTGCCCATTAACCAACTGCAACGACTGAAACTCGTCCATGCACCCTTTCCATGTCATTTCCGTCATGGTAATCTCGACAACCTCTATTTTCACTACTCTTGAGGAGCAATCTTTATAGTAAAATCGGCGAACTTTCTCGCTCTCTTTCTCACCGTTGCATCATTTCCAACCAGTGCCTCCGCTTTTTAACCCGAAAAGATACCTCCAAGTTATCGTAAACTAAGTTTTCAAACATCAAATTTGAGTAACACGATGCTAACCTACTGAGCAATGTCCATAAAAGTTTTAGCGTAGCTATATGAAACCGAGCCAGAACCGCGAAATTACCGTTAACTTTACCGTGGTGACAGTTCTAACAGTTTGCAATTATCCTAACAGCTCTGTACTTAGAAAATTGTTACTTACAGCATCATAGGAGACATCATAAGCAGTAAGGAGTACTGGGGCGTCCGCACCCTCGGGACCGTACCGGAAATCAAAAATACAATAGAGGGGTGTAGCAACAATGAGTGGTAGCGGTACTTGAGCGGTAAGGAGTATCCATTTTGGTGAATGATCCACGACCTAAATGAAGATCGCAGGAAGAAGTGAAGGCTTTTACCTCAACTGGTAAGTGTTCTAACAGTAAGAGTTTTAACGGGAATTCTAGGCACTACCAAAAACAGTAAATATGACAAAAAAGAGCAATCTACCATATAGCAATCGAAAAAGAAGAAAGAAGTTTTAGGACCATTACCTTTGTTATGTTAGCCGAAGGGAGGCAAATTGTCATTAGCCGTACACCCAATTCCATAACAATAGTAGTCGCTTGGGTGTTTATAATTACATCCTGAGTAACCAGGGCGAATTTCGTCCAGATAGGATAACGGTTCATGTATAGAAATACAGGAACCATTGCATCAAAACATCTGAGATACATGGTCGCCGTGAAAAAAATGAGCGAAAGAAGATCGAAAAATCCCTAAATTGAGGGTACGTGCAGAAAATTTTCACATGTAAACGATAAAGTCTTTGGTACTGACTTAATGATTTGTTTACTGCTGTTATATCGCTGCAGTACGCTTCCGAAAGTTTCACAGGTTATGGACAAAACTTCAGTCTCGGACGAGACTCGAATCCGCACTTTTCCTTTCCGGGGACCGTGCTCTTAACCCTTACACTACCGAGATGTTGTGATGTTTTGTTAACTGCTATGAGCCATTAAGAAATCGAGGGCAAGTGGGGTCTCATAAGTGTAGGGATAAGAACACGGTTCCGGGGAAGACATGTGCTGGTTCGAGTCCCGTCCGACGCTGAAGTTTTGTCCATAAATCGCCAACCTTGTGAGACTTTGGTACTGAACAATCCCGTCTAGGATACGCCCCTCATTCGGCCTCCATTCAGAATAGTAATGGCATTCTGAGTGGCTAGCAGTGGTTGTCCGATGTCCCAGTTAGTGGTTTTATCTCCCAGACGAGGCTATAACAATTATGCGACCCAAAAGGATGAAATGCTTAACTGGCCCGGACTGGTCTCTAGCTGGGACTCGGTGCGAGGGCTGTTAGAGTAACAGTGCGACTCTCAGCGCTGCACTGCTCCCGCCTTTAAATGATATTAAACAATCAAACTATTGCACCTGATTCCACCATAGTCTGAAGAAAGCGGTGTTGAATCGACTAGATTGTCGATTGCGAGTTATGATAAACAAAGCATCGCAGTACAGAATGAAGGTAGACACCACAATGAAGCCGACTGCACCGACAAACAACTGGTAATCCATTCCGCAGAAATTTGTATCACCACGGAATCTTCAGACGACTGAAAACGGGCGCGCTGTCAGTCTACGAGAAAAGTAGAGTGTCCGGAAACTCTTGAGAAAATTCATACGCCTTTTCCAACAACAAATAAATACAACAATAAATTTAGATCAGTGATCCAGGTAGTGACCTTTCTTAGCCACAGTTTCTCTCCACTGAGTGGAGAGGGCAGTGATACCATTCCTCCACAGAGAAGAGATGTGCTACACAAATCATTCATCTACTACCTACTTGACTTCCTGACAAAAGAAAACTCCAGTCTCGGACGAGACTCGAATCCGCACTTGTCCTTTCCGGGGAGAGTGCTCTTATCCCTTACACTACCGGGACCCCGCTTGCCCTCGCCTTCTTAATGACTTATATGCCATAGCTTGTCAGCACTTACACGTACAACGTGTTGAGCCGGTCGGCCGATATCAGCACAGAACCGATAAGTTTTTTCGCAGTTTCTTTTGAACGCGTGAGTGCTGATAAGCTATGGCATATAAGCCATTAAGAAGGCGAGGGCAAGCGGGGTCTCGATAGTGTAAGAGATAGTTGTTGCCGTTGTGCTCCTCAATTTTATGCATACCAAGCGCCGTAGGCATAAAATTGAGGAGCACAACGGCAACAGCTCTGAAGTAAATTTCACGATATTAGCGCAGAAGACGGAGATTTCAGCGTGAGAGGCATGAAAGGCGTTCTCTACTTTCCAAAGAAATCCCAAAACGAACGGTAGAGATGACTGCCCGTCAATAACCAGAGATCTTCTGCCGTATATCAATAAATTGTTCCACCTAATAATCTCGCACGGCACAAAAATATTTCAGCCATAAACAGCAATGCCAAAATTAAAGCAAAGAGAAGTTGAAGACAACTTCTATAGAGTCTCAGAAAAGCGATAGCGATTACTTAAAAGAACGAGCTCATCCTCGTTGATCATAATTAGTTTCTGACAAGCTCTATCTGTATACGATCAATTTGAGTAAGGTTGTGCCTTTATCCGATTTATTACTTCTGAATAATTAAGAGTTGTTTAGTGGGCAACAGAATGAAGGATAAAGTCTTTGACCTGGATCAATCCCTTCTTGGGATGTGTTTCGCCTTTGATTCCCATATAGAATCGAGTGAAGTTTTAAATACGTATGTGGTCTATACAACGACTTGCAGTGATCAGCCGGTGTTCGAGTTTTGGTGCTTTTATGCTCGCAGACGAATCTGGTACTAATTATGTAACCGTAGAGAGACAGAATTTCTGATGGGCCCGCTCGTACCAGTCCAGGATTCATCCCTATACCATGTATGAGTGGTGTGTCATTACTTCCCGGATGAGAGGCGCTAGAGATAATACAACTAAAGGACTATAGAGAGGGTGTCTAGCAGTGCTCAAGAAGCGTGTACGAATTCCGCAAGGGTTCCAAGTTTTTACAGATTTGTTACCGATTTTATGGGATTATTGCCTGGGAACAGTTATGAAGGCGGAATGAAAAGGAAGCAATAATGCGATTCGAACATTTTCCAAAAAAGAGGAATCTCTCACCATGGCAATGTGGAATGCAAGAAATCAAGCCCCTCGTTTCATATCGTTGCTGTAGAATGGAACCAAGGAAGTTTTTTCAGCAAACTGCTTCTTTGTAGTGACATTTTTCTCAAGCTAGAAGAGTTTGGAATTTTAATCGTTCGTACTGGAGTTACTCCTGTCTGGAGTTCAGCTTAGCTCTAGCTCTCCTTAGCCGCCTTAGTGATTAAACTCAAAACTGATAGCAGGATGGTCGGTTGCACCAAAGAATATGTCCTTAATCGACAATTGCTTATTTAGGACAATACGAACTTTGTACTAATAAAGGTCTCATTTGGATGGAGCCGTCGTTCCAGACAACGAATTGTTGGTCTTACTATTTAGTTTCGAAAGTCATCAGACATGACTGAACGGACTTTACCGCATGTACGGGGTTAAGTGCCTTCTCGTTGAGTTCCACACCTTCAACTTCGAAGGAAGAAAAATAAGGTGGATCTATTGATGAGCGTGACGTGCAGTACGCCTCTTCTCCGTTTTCGGTTTATAAACACGAGTTCCTTTGCCACTCCTGTACAGCACTGAATCTGGGGAAGGTCTTGGAATGGTATAAGTGAAAGCCGAAAGGTTCACACTCGTCTTACCTATTTCCCTTTTCCTGAATCGTAAATTGTCTTCGAAATGGTTGCACGAGCGGCACAATCCTTTTAAGAGCTCTGGTTGAATGGGACGATCGTTCTCATAGCAGTTCTTTTAGATGCCAATATTCTACTCTAAAAATATTGGCAATGTTCAATGTCCTGCTTAATGGGATAATCCAGTTCGAGAAGTTTCTGGAAGAGTAATTCGTGGGAGGAAACTCCCAGGTGACGGTAGGTATTGTAACTCCTCGTGTCAAACTACGCCGGCATTTTGATTTCAGAGACTGCGGATCGTACAGCCTGAGATGAATCAACCGTACCGACTGAGATTAAAACAGATGGTGTCGCGGTTTAACGATTAGAACTATAGGTTCGATGCTCAGGCTGCTGTAGTGAATGGCTCCTCGGAACGGATATTCACTAATTCACTTCAGGTTTCATGAAATGGGATTGAAAGAGTTAGTTATGAGAAATAATTGTAGCTATCATAAAATATTATAATAAGCTATTATAATGAGCTTCTACATTAGCAATGTCAACTAGTAATTTTGGAGACTCTCTACAGTACAGTTTCCAGCAGGGGTTTTATCATCGTAATGGTACGGTAAGCGTGATGAGTATCTTCTCTGGGAACGGAATCCTATTCTTGGTAGTCTGGTGATGTGTTATGCAGGAAGGTAATGAAACATATCTTCTTGCTCAATTCGGAGTGCTAGCTAGTTCAAAAGAGTGCCCACAAGGTGATGGGATTAAAATAGAATTGAAACAGTAGAGAAAAAAAGTGGTCAACTGTTGCAAGTGGAGGAGGCTAAGCTTGCGTCGCCCGCGATTTTTGCGGGTACTAGGTTCCCGGTTACCGACGACCATGCGGCATCCTTCATTGTCATACGGTACCTCAATCGCGACTGCCTCAGTATGTATCATTGCGTTTACTGCCTTCATTAGCCTTTTCGTCGCTTGCGATCGCCTCTAAGGGCGGCCTCCAGAAACGTTCCATCCCAGTGGCTCCGGACCAGATAGCAGAGAAGATGAATTTTGAGTTGATTTGCACTTCGACCACTTATCCGCACCCATCGAAGTAGGCATTTGATAGCATACCAATCGACGATCTCGTTGGCCAGTATGTTGTTTAATGAAATTTCAAAAATTCATGATAAGCAGGTTCAAATTAACAATTTTTGCGCAAACCCCGCCCCCAATTTTCGGAGCTACACCTGCCACCCGCAATTAGTTTACCTATCTTGCCGCCTGCATCTCTGCCAAATTCGAATACTCTAAGACCAGGAGAACATGATTTGGAAATTTCGGGTGAACTACACAACCACGCACACGCCGCGTCCCTAGTGGGCGTAGCCTAGCTTGAGTTCGTGTACCTCAGGAGTTGGGCTCATTCTCCACTTTTTACAACCCATCTAAGCTGTTCCAGTTGATTTCCGAGTGACGCCATATTAGATAGTTACAGACAAACAGACAAACGACAAACAGACATTTGTGGCATATATGTATATAGTGAGGATTCGCTGCTCTTTAAATGCTGGTATCGTTTCTCGTATGATGTGGACCTGCCTGTTAGCATTTTTGAGAGACTGCAAGGGAATTCAGAGTGCATTAAGTTGCACTATTCACTTATTTATTTAATCATTTATTTATTTGATACAAGAATCGATACTCTTTGGAACAAACCATTTTGATACCAACAAGACGAATTTTGGGTCATTCCAAACACAAAGGTTGTGAANNNGTAGAATGAGTGTCGTGGAAAGCTGAGTTCTTCCGCCAAGAGAACTTCTTATATGGGACCCTACTACTGTTTGATTTTCAGGATTTGTGATCCGTTTACCAAGCATTCACTCTTATAGGACTGCGATCAAGTCGAGCCGTCGCTGCAACGCTGTTTTTGTAGGGAACAAGGGGGTTGAGAATACGTGAATGAAGTGATTTAGTCGTGTAGATCGTTACCAGAATATTCGTACACGGTATCCAAAGCACTGGTGTGAGGTGAACTATTCGAACCAGTCGATAGCTCTGTAACAATATATTATATTATCCAGAATTACTAGCCACTGAACGATTTTGAAGTACTGGTTCAAGTAAGGTGGTATCGAGCTATGGTCTGCCTTCACCAGAAGAAAGATCTGGTTATGGAATTGCTACTGCTTGACGCTGTAGGGGCACGAATTAAACCACAACTGGTTCTTATTACCTAAGGAGGCCCAATGCAAGCGAACTATGTCAACAACCTGTATTACCCATGTTCCATGAGGTACTTTTGGTTCATCCTGGACACTAGTCAAGTTGCCTTTTCTTTATCACATTCAATTGCTACACGATTGAAAACCTTATAACAGTGAGAGAGAGCATGGAACTCAGACCAAAATTCAACAAATCTCATTTTCAGCCCATGTTCGAAAGAGTGGATCCTGCATTGAGAACGAGCGTGAAACAACGTGACCCGAATACCATTCGTTTAGTTTGGGAATCTGCTATTCGATGAGGCAGGTTTGAAAACAAGCATCCAGTAACAGGTATCCATTCCAGTCGATCTGATCCAGTAGAGCAAAAACTATCCCAACAATACGTTCTTCCTGCGTTCAGGCGAATGGAATTGCACCGAAAGCACGAGAGTGAAGCAGCGTTTGCGCGTTCCTACTCTCTAGTCGTTGTTTCGTGAAATGGTGAGGCTCCTCTGATCGATAAGGCAGGTCCAAAAACGAGTATCCAAGTACGGATAACCTTTCTACGTGATCAGATTCAATTATGCGGATGGGATTCGATCAAACCCTACGCCAGCAAATCATGATGGGTTCAACCCTTGCGCTTCTTAATGTGACAGTGTTACTGCCGTTTTTTGTTTTGTTATGTAAGTATAAGGTTGGCGCATAACTCTTTGAACATTTTCGTTTTAATGTCGTGAAATCCTTGGGGATTGTTTTGAAGCGTTCAATACTGGATATGTGTATGTGCATGTCAATCGCACCCTCTTCGCCCCATATCTGCCTTAGCATTTCGCATCGGTTATGGCTGCAAGAATCGCTCCCGACTCGAGCGAGTCAGACTGCCTTTGCTTTATAAGTTCAGAAAAAAGGTTAATCGAACAACAGGGGAAATATGTTATGCGATAGGACCCTGCATTGTCTCTCACAGCACAGCAAGAAGTTGGTACCACAGCTCAAAAATGGTCACTTTGACTGGACCGAAAAACCACGATCTGGAAGACTAGCTGAGCTCAACGACGACTACCTCCTGAAGCTGGTTGAAGAGGATTCCAGGTGTAGTACCTGCGAGCTGAAACAGGAGCCCATAGCCATCACGACACAGCAACTGCCCATTTGCATCGTCTCGGAAAGTCATGGAGATTAGGAGATATGAATAGGTTGTGAGCTGGATGGCCATCACCTTCAAATGGGGAGAGATTCATGCCTCATTTGGAGGTGATGACCACATAGCATGTTGCATGCATGTTTCAGCGGACCTTTGCATGGGTGGAAGACCGACGACAAGAAGAGTGTCCTCTATTCAAACCACCCAAGGAAGCGCTAGTGGCTCGGACGCATAAAGCATGGAATCCTGACCACCAAACCTGAACTTCAACCTAGAGAGGCGATGCTTAGTGTCCGGAGCCATTCGGAAGGATCATTCACTGGTGCTTTCTGCCCCAAAACTCCACTGCCAGCATCAGAGCCTTGTGTATTAGTGAACCTTACTGCTACAGATCTACGAGAGGAACAGGGCAAAGTCTACTTTCTCCACGACAGTGCTCGCCCACACATTTCGAAGCAGGCCCAGAAGAAACTTCAAGCTCGAGATGGCATGTTCTGGCCCACCCACGGTATTCACCAGACATGGCTCCAACGGATTATCACCTGCTCCTGTCGCTGTCAAACCATCTGAAAAATAAGAAGTTCGATTATATGAATCAATTCTGAATCGACAATGGCGAGTTCTTCTCCTCGAAACCTCAAGAAACCTATGCAAGCAAGATCCGGATGCAAGTTGCCTGATGATTGGCAATATCTTGTCGATAATGACGGTGCATATATTTGGTAATTGTTAGTTGTCGTGAACGGAAAAATAAAATTGAAAAAATTGCAAAATGTTCAAAGTCTCATGCGCCAATCTAATACTTTGTCTGAAGGCCAAATAGCCTGCAAGCAGAGGAAACAGTAATCAATGTACCAGACCCAATTTTTAATCGTATGAAAAAAGTGGATATGATGACGACTGTCAATGCTATCACAAGGCACACACCATGAAGCAATATTTTAAATTCTGCTCGAGCCCTGTAATAGTGTCTGCGCTGTGCTGGTAGTATAACACTAAAAACCTCAGAAAATTTAAAACAAAGTAATTTATGATAAAATTTGATCATTCAGAGTATAACACGTGGGAGAAGATAGAGAAATGAATTCGGGGTTTTCCAGGTAAAAGGATAGCACGAAGGTCCATATTACCAACAAAGTAGGATCTGGAACGCGCTTCACCCAGAATGTCATAACAGCTTCCCTCAAGATCGTTTGATCGAACACCAATTCGGCCAAACCTTCTTGACTGGAACCACAAAGTTAGCCAGCAATCAGTCACTGCTCAACTCCCTCGATGTGAAAGGGTAGGACGATTGGAGCTACAGGTTGGTTATATTTTTTATAGACATTTTTTCTGAATTTCCACTTGCTGGGGCGATCGGAGATTTTGGCTTAATTCGAATATAAGCTTCTGGATACATCTCGGTTTCCTTTGACCTAGGCTGAGTACGTCCTTTCGACAGTTGAGGTTCCAAAGAATTGCCTCAAGCCGTTCCACATGTGCAGGTGATGCAAGGGCGGATGGTGCTGCTGTGTTTGCTTTGGTTAAGAATTGTCGCCTGCAATTCCGAAACGGAATTACAATCCCCTATCCGTTGCCCCTTTCGGGCTCTGCGACAGATAATAATGAAGTGATCTGAATTCCTACTATCCAGGGGGCATTATAGGTATCGACCCGCAACTGTGAGTAGCAATCGAAAGCATGACGCATGCTGATTATACCTAGCCACCTTGAGTGTTGCATCTCTTACGTCGTGTTTTAGAAAAAAATCCTCCAAAAAACTTCGAGTGAGTTACAAGCGGTCTTTTACCAACCCTTTCCTTCGGATCGTATCGAACATATAAACATAACCACACAGGCAGAGGACCAGAGCCGTCACTCGATAAGCCAGTCCGATAAAGAAGATAGACTGAAATATGGGCTATTTAGGTAATTTTCTTGGATTGCTGATATTTCGATATCGGTTCAAAGTGATAGTATAATTGTAGTAATTCGTCCTCATTCAGTTGTTCAATACTTTTAAGTTAATTATCAAATAACAGTGACAGATCGTAACAATGTAGAAAAAAATCCACTGCAGTACCCGCAGAAAATGTATGAGACCGAGCTAGAACCGCAAAGTAGTCGTTTTAACCGCACCGTGGTGACACTGCAAACCCTTCCCTACCACTCTAACGGCTCAGTTATTAGTTACTTGGAAAATTGACTGCTCTTGACATCAGCTAGTAAGAATTGTACCAGTAACAGTCTTCAGAGGAAATCTAGGCAGTACCAAAAACAGAAAGTGTGACAAGGATAAGTAACCATACACGAAAAAAGAAGAAACAAATTCGAAGCCAATCACCTTAGTTATGTTGGCCGAAGGCAGGCACATTATCATTAGCCGTACACCCAATTCCATAACAATGGTGGTCGCTTGGGTGTCCATAATTACTTCTTGACTAACTTTGGCGAATTTCGTCCAGAAAGTATAACGGTTCAGATGTAGAAATGAAGGAACCATAGAATCAAAACATCTGGCATAAATGGTCGCCGTGAAAAACGTGAGCGAAAGAACATCGAGGAATCCCTAAGTTGACAGTGCATACAGAACGATAAACTCCTTGGCAGATCCCGTTTCTAGGATACGCCCATCATTCAGCTTCCATTCAAAATCAAGATTTCGTTTTTAATGGCTAGCAGTGGCCATGTCTTAGTTAGTGCTTTTGTCCTCCCAGGCGGAGGCTAGATCAAAGTACGCGACTCGAAGAGATGAATGCTAAACTGTCCCGGATCGGTCTCAAGCTAGGACTCAATACACGGAGTATGGAGTAACGTCATTCGGCATAACACTACTACCGCCTTTACTCAACATAAAACAGCCGAACTATTGTACCTGATTCCACCACAGTCTGAAGAAAGCGCTGTTGAATTGATTATATTGTCGATTACGAGCTATTATGAACAAAGCATCGCAGTACAGAATGAAAGTCGAAACCACAATGAAACCAATCCCACCGACAACCAACTGATATTCCATCCTGCAGAAATTCGTATCATAAAGGAGAATTTTGGGTCCTTAAAAACGATCGCGCCGTCAGTTTACGAGAATATTAGGGTGTTCGGAAATTTTTGAGAAAATTCTGTCGGTTTTTCCATCACAAAATAAATACAACAATGAGGTAAGATGCGTGATTAAGTTAGTGGCCCTTCCCAGCCACGATGTCCCTCCATCAACCGGACAGGACAGTGATGCCATTCCTCCACAAGGAAGAGAGGTGCGACACCATTCAGTCATCTAGTACCTACTTGACTTCCTGACAGGTGTTGACTTTTGTCTCTTTGGAGCAGACCTAAGGGCTTCTGAAAGTAGTACAGTTGTATGGGTCGAGGCTAAGTGAATATGTAAGGTAGGCAGTTGAGATCTAGCCTTTCCAGCTCCTCCATCCATGTTCTCGCGTGGAATGATCCAGGACCACCTATCACAGTGAAAATTTTTTTGTTATCGGGGTGAAAAGGGGGCACAAAACACTATTTCCTCAGTTGTCAAAAGAATACTTTTGCGTTTACTGCAACACTTTTTTGTAGGATCGCATGGTAAAATATCCAGTTGGGCAGAGAAAGAAGAGCTCATGTACGTCTCGGTGCGAGCGCCTTGCTTAGCAACTGGCTGTGGCCCTACGTCCACCGGTGGACATTGCGATTTGCTGTGTGAAATTTCATAAGGCATCTACTTTTTATCCTGAACAATAATTGAGCCGGTTCATGTCATCGTTTGCTTATAGACGGGGAGCTTCTGGCCTACACAGACTCGCACTCTTCGCTCCTACTCAGCCAGCGAGTATGCGATATTAGCAAGGAGTCCTCTTCGAAAGTGACCTTTGCCTAGAACGTCGTGGATGATGGATCAGAAACCCATGAGCTGTTGTCGCATAATCAAACGATCACTACGGAAAGGTACTATAGTTAGCTAGAAAATATGGAGGCGGCGATAGATCAAAAGCGAGCCGAACTGGCCAATCGCGAGGGCGATATCTTCCAACAGGGTACCTCCAGACCAGAAATTGCTAAAGCTTGGGTGGGATGTCTTACTAAACCCCCTATATAGTCCGGACATAGCACCATCAAAACACCATTTGTTTAGGTTTCTGCAAAATTCTTTCAATGGAAAATCGTTCGATCCGCTGGAGGACAAAAAGCACTTGAGAGGGTTTCTCGATTTTAAGTCTGGAATCTTCTTTGGAAGAAGGGAACTGGAACCTACATGAAGATGGCGAATATTTACTGAACAAATATTGTTCAATCAATGGATTTCTTCTAGAAATTTTCAATCAAAAATGAATCAAAAATCGGCGGAAACTTTTCGGGCAACCCACTATGTAGTGGCGCGTCATTACTCGCCGGATAAGAGGCACTAGAGAGTAATACAACTAAAGGACTATAGTGAGGGTGTCTAGGAATGCTCAAGAAGCGTGTAAGAACTCCGCAAGGATTTCAAGTTTGATATAGATTTTATAGGCTCATTGCCTATGAACAATGATGAAGGCGGAATAGAAAAGGAGCAATAATTCGATTCGAACAGCTTTCGAAAAAGACTGGAATCTCTCACCATGACAATGTGGAATGCAAAGAATCAAGCGCGTCGTGTCATATCGCTGCCCTAGGATGGATCCAATAAACTTTCCCAGCTAACTGCTTGTTTGTAATAGCATTTTTTTCAAGATAGCAGTTTCGAATTTCAATCGTTCGCACTGGAGTCACCCCATCTAGAAATCAGCCCAGCTCTAGCTCTCCTATGCCGCCTCAGTGATTGTACGCAAAATTTATAGCAGAGTGGTCGGGTGCACCGAAGAACTTGGGCCAAATCGACAACCGGTTATTAAGTGATAAGACCAAACTTTGACAGGCAAACCGAAGAATTCATCAAACATTTATCGAGAATTTGGAATAATTCTGAATATTTACGAGGACATCCTACAAAGGAACATCGGTAGTGAGCCTACAGCTGCTTTTACTCGCCATGGAGTCTTGAATAAGGGAGCTCTTCTAATTTGACTTCAGATCAGTATGTAAAAGTTAGTAAGAGTCTCATTTGGCGAAAGCAATCGTTCCAGAAAACAACTTGTGGGTCTTACTAATAGTTTCATAAATCATTGGGAAATGACCGAATGGCCTTTACTGCATGTACGGGGTTCAGTGGCTTGCATTAAGTTCTACACCTTCCACTTTAAAAAGTTAAAATTAAGTGGATCCATTGATTATCGTGACGTGGAGCAGTACGCCACTTCTACAGAGACCCTTCGCTTTCCGTTCATAATCACGATTTCCCTTGCATCTGCTGTGCAACAGCACTAAATTTGGAGTAGGTCTTGAAAAGCACGCTTGAGGCCCAACCTATTTCCCTTTTCCTGTATTTCCTTTTCCGGCTGGACTCTCGGCGCGATCGTCTTACGAGCTTTAGTTCAATGGGACGACCGCTTTCACGGCAGTACTTTCAGATGCCAATATTCTACTTTGGGGATAACTGAAATAGGCGAGGACACTTCTACCCTGTCCTGTGTCTATTTCTGCTATCTTGAAAGTAGAATATTGGCGATGTTGAATCTCTCGTCGACTGGGATATCAAATTCAAAAAGTTTTCTGAAGGTACTTCGCTTGATGAGACTCCCACGTGTTGACAGGTATTGTAATTCCCTATTGAATCTCGAAGATACCATTGCCTAGCATTTACTAATTTCAGAGACTTTGGATCGTGCAACCCTATAAGATCATCCGTATCGACTGAGATCAAAACAGATAGTTTCACGTTTTAGAAATGGGACCAGAGCTTTCATCCTCACTTCGGTGTAGTGAGTGGTTCCTCTGGAAAAGGATCTTTATTAATATACATGGTGGTTCCAATAAAATGTGATTCAAGAAACTAACGATGAGTGATAATTTCAATAACATTAATCAATTTTGTCATTAGCAATATCAATTAGTAATTTTAGAGAAACTGTGCAGTGTCCAGCAAAGCTTTTATCATCAGGTCTAGGTAATAGTAACTTCTCCGGGAATGGATCGGGTTTCCTGGTGATGAAGTACGACGCAGGGTAATGATAATAGATCTCTTCTTGTTCAATTTGAAATGCTAGTTCGTTTAAAAGGGTCCCATAGAGTCATGTGGTTGAAAGGGTCAAATGAAGAAGCAGAGAAAAATGTACCCTCGATGCTAATGCCTGCAGTAAAGCGGACTGCAGGTAGGAGGTTACCGCGTCACCCTCCCATTCGATCGCCTCTGTTGACGGCCCCAAGAATCGTTTCCATCGCATTGGCTCCGGACCACGACGAAACCTCATTGACACTTCTTCCCATATGCAATCATCCCGTGGTGCCGTCCGTATCTTGTACAGGTGAAGAAGAGCTGTTAGTATGATGTAAATAGGAATGTGACCCTCTAGATAATTCGAGGATCGTTCTCCAGTGATCCTCCAAATCAACATTTGTGCTCTGCTGATCAGAGCCATCCCTCCAGGATAGCTATGTTTTCTATTTTTTAGCCGTTTATGACATTTGTTGGTCCTTTCAATGTTGGTAACGTTTCTCGTATGATCTGGGCCCGTTAGCACTTTCGAAAACCCGCATGGGAAATCTGAGTGCATTAGGTTGCTTTATTCATTTAGTTATTTATTTACCTATTTGATAAAAGAATCGATACTCTTTGGAACAAAATCATTTTGATTCAGAACAAGACAAATTCTGAATCTCTTCAAACACGAAGAGTGCAAAACACTTCATTCAAGCAGAAGAGTGAAACTCAATTTTCTCAACCGATTACTTGTAGAATGAGTGTCGAGGAGTGTTGACTCCTTCCGCCCGGCCAACTTTTATATGGGACGCTGCTACTGTCAGAATTTCAGGAAATGTGATCCGTTTACCAGACATTCACTCTTGTAGAACTGCGATAGAGTTGAGTCATCGCTAGAACGCTGGATTTGTCGGGAAGAAATGGATTGAAAATGCGTGTATGAAGTGATTTAGTCGTGCAGATCGTTACCAGAATATTCGTACACGGTATCCAAAGCAGTGGGGTCAGATAAACAACTCGAACCAGTCGATAGCTCTGTAACAACATACTATACTTTTCGGAATTACTACTCCCAAATGAATCTGAAATAGTGGTCCAAGTAGGCGGATATTGAGCTATAGTCTGCCTTCAACAGAAGAAAGCCCTCGTATGAAATTGCTGCTGCTCGATGCTGTAGGAGCATGAGTATAAACCTATACCTATACCTATACCTATACCTATACCTATGAGTAAGGCCATGACTAGTCCTCATCCCCTAGGGAGGTCCTATGCAAGCAATCTGTGCAAACAACCTGTATTACCCATTGCCGTGACTTTAGCACGACTTCTTCTACCCTACATCTATTGCGGTTGTGACAGAGACGCAGAGCAACTAAGACGTATCAATGGATGGTCCTCAGTGCCCCGCACTGAGTCTAACAGCGCAATTGCGCCTGGAGCCATTTGTGCGCAGCTGCGTGCATAAAAAGATGGTCTAAAAAAGCAATTTTATACTACGATACCACCTAACCCTCTACTCGACTTGGCTAGAGCTCTCTCGAGCTCCGTATTGCTCTACGTTCCCCTTTCGATATTTCCACGCTATTTCTTCAAGCCAACGTCATTCGCAGATCCGTAGTCCGTTATTTCTCTTAAGTGATCTGAGAGATACTACGTGGATGGATTTCGCGCAGCATACTTCGAAGGCCGAGAAAGCGAAGAGGAGCAAGGATCATTTCACGCAGCCACGTGTGAGATTTGTTTTCCTATGATGACGGTACCAGTTCTCCCTATGCGCAGCTGTGGGTGATGGAGTGGGAACTCGTGCACCACGCATGAGGAGGAAGGTTGACGCTCATCGACCAACCCTGGTAAGGCGGAATACCCTCTCATAGGGATATAATTGAGTTTATGGTTTGCTTTGTGAAGCCATTCACTTTATTCATGTTTTGTTGTGTACTCAGAGAGGTCCACCTTTCACATATTCACTTTGGTGCGATGGACGAACATTCATCACTTTTACTGTCATTTTTTGTTTTATTATGAATTTTTCGACGATCAATTAGTTGGTGGACAAAGGAATCGAAATCACCGTACCTCGCCAATTCTAAATCGTATGCATAAACTGGAAATGATCACGCCTATCAATGCTATCACTAGGCAAGCACCATGAAGCAATATTTTGAATTCTGCTTGGGCCCTGTAATTGTTATTGTCCAAATCTGGTAAGAAACCATAAGAACTCCAGAGAATTAAAGACAAAGTACTTTTGATCGAAAAAGTTAAAAGCTTCTGTAATTCTGGGTAATCCCGATTATGACGAGAAATGGAAGATAAGGAGGAAAATAGTGCAGTGAAGGGAAAGGAAGTGCCCAAATCGGCCTTCCCAAAGTGTTGAAAGACTTCGAAAAAATCGTTGAAGAGAAGGCTAGAAAAAGTTGAAGAGAAGGAGACCAGAAAACTGAAGAAGAAGGGGTGTTTTAACGAGCTATACAATGTGTGTCATTGCGTACGTATGGGTCCTAGTGCGAATAGCTGACTACAGCAAAGCAGCAGCAAAATGTTCATCAAAATTCGTCCACTCTTAAGCATAAGTTAACAAAAAAAATTAGTAACAGCAAAAATAGCCAACGTTTTTCACTCTCTGGAGGTAGAAAATTATAAGTTATTGCAATCAAATGAAGCAGCAAGGAGAATGACGAAAACGTAAAAGGAAAGGAGAAAAACATCGCCTCACTACTCAGTCATCTGATTGCGTGCTGAACGTGTGGGTCCTAGCGCGAATATTGCAGTCTGTATCGCTTGACACTCTTCTGGCACATCATCGGTAGATGGGCGTGGCATTCGGGCGATCCTGTAGTGGGGCTCTCACTATGCCCTGGCCGTTGAGTTTTTGGACCCGACAGCGTTCCTTCTGTTGCCTTTAGGGGGGGGGGGCACTGGGTATGCATGGGGGAATAGTCAGAAACCACTTCCATCGTAAACTGTGCCTTTAAACCTCCAGAGTATAACATACGGGAAAGGTAGGGCTCCTTTAACCGGGGGACGTGCGATTCACGCGTGACCCCCACTCTTCGCGCACGCAACATTCAACGCACCACGCGACAGATTACGTACGTGTTCCGTTGCAATCGCTTCAGTACCCTTCAGTTGAGATGAACCAACGAAATGTGCAATAGTTCATGGCTTCACCATAAAGTAGTCAAATCTTCTTTCTATGGCAATGAAGCTCCTTCGAGGTTAAGAATTTGCTTCATAGATTAATAATTTGCTTGTCAAACGTTCAAAGTAGGAGTAATTTTGGGATGTATCGATCCTAATAAACGCAATCCTTCTGTAAACTTGCACAGTTGACCATTTTTTTTACATATGTTTTATAGGTTCCTATTTCACCCATTATGATGGTTGGCATGATTTTATAGCGCGTCTCCTCCACGGCACCGCGCCGCCGTAGGCTCCACCCTCCACTAGTGAGGACCTCATTACATTGACGCGTGAATCGCACCACATCCTTTTTACCTATATAAAGAGAATGAGTTACGTTTCTCTACGGGTTCGTTTCGTTCGACGCATCCGTCGAAACTAAGTCACGCCGCAGCCGTCGCGCTCGGCGCGTCAGTCCTCGATTTTTGACAGACGTCGCTGCTGTTAATGTAGCATATGTGGTTGTTCTCGGTGCATCGACACTGACACTCACTTGTAGTACAGTGGGATGTATGTCGTTTCTCGCGGCTTCTCCCATCACGTCCCCCTATCGTCGCAGTCTGTAAGCTGGACAAGCGTCCAAATCATTCAAACTCCAGATCGTGCTGATGCAAATAGACAGAATGCATGTGGGCCCGCAGTTCGAATAGTAATGGCGTCATCGATCGGGGGCATATCAGCTGGATGGGCAGTGGGTTGGCCGATTTGCATGGTCAGCTGGGAGAATTGCCTGGACGATTTTTCCAGCTCACAAGCTGCGGCGAATAGGCGGCCCTATGCGTGGGGCCGCGCAAAAGGAAAGCCTTTCACTATAATGTCATCTCGAGATAAAAAGAATACGATAACACGCTCCCTCAAAGAATACGATAATACATTAATAGTCAATAATACACGAAAATACGTTCCCTCTTTATCATTTAGTCATCCGTCAAGTTGGGTGGACGTTCTTGACGATAACCCAATCGTGACATTCCCCAGCAAATTGAGCCACTGCTCAATTACCTCGACGTGAAGAGGTGACGCGATTGGAGCATTTCCCACAGTTTGAATGTAGGCTTTCGGAGACACATGGATTTTGAATTGGCCTAGGCTGAATACATCTTTTCAACATATGAAAGTTCCAGAAATCTGTTCCAGACCGTTCCACATGTGAGGGTCGCGCGAATGGTGGTTCTGTCCCTGCTACGGTCAAGTTCATGCCTGGAATTCGAGAACCGAGGTCCTGTTAAGCCCTATCCACTGCCCGTTTTGGGCCAGCGACAGATTGATGGAGTAATCCAAAGTTCTACTTGAGAGGCATTATACCTACTACTCAAGAGCAACTTTGAGTAGCAGTCAGAGGCGTGGCGCATTCAGACGATAATTGGTTACATTGAGTGCTGTATTCCTCACCTCGTATTTAGAGAAGACGCTTCAAAAAAACTACGGGGAAGCTCCAAACAGTTTTTTACTAACCCTTTCCTTCGAATCGTATCGAACATATAAACATAACCGCACAGACAGAGGACCAGAGCCGTCACTCGATAAACCAGTCCGATATAGAAGATGGACTGAAACATGAACCACACAAGAAATTTTCGTTGAAAACTGGTATTTCGGTATTGATCCAAATATTTTTAGTTGTAGTATAGTAATCTGTCCGCATTCAGTTGGCCAGTGCCAAATTATAGCAGCGCCACCTTAACCTACTGAGACACATCCATAACAGTTTTAGAAGACGTTATATTAGACCAAACTAGAGCCGAAATTGCCGTTTCGAATGCATCGTAACTATTCGGATCGTTTGCTATCATCCAGTGTAACTGCTTGGTATACTAAAAATCCCTACTCACCGAATAATAGGTGACATCAGGACTGCTAAGAAGTATTGGGACTTCCGTACCCTTAAGACCATACTGAAAATTAAAAATACAGTAGAGTGGTGTGGCAAGAATGAGTGGTAGCGATACTACAGCGATAAAGAGTTTCCATTTCGCTGAATGGTCCACGACCTGAATGAAGATCAAACGAAGAAGTGACGGCTTTCACATAAACTGACAAGAGTTGTACCAGTAAAAAATTCTAGGGAAAATCTAGGCACTATCGAAAAACAGAAAGTATGACGAAGAAAATCAATCGTATCATACAACAATCGCCAACAAGAAGGAGCTTGAGGTCAATTACCTTTGTCATGTGGGCCATAGGTAGGCACATTGTCATTAGCCGAACACCCAACTCCATAACAACAGTTGTCGCTTGGGTGTCCATAATTACTTCCTGGGTAACCTGAGCAAATTTCGTCCAGACAGGATAGCGGTTCAGACGTAGAAATACAGGAACCGTTGCATCAAAACACCTGGGGTACATGGTCGTCGTGAAAAACGTGAGCGAAAGAAGATCGAAGAATCCCTGAAATGAGGGTCCATAGAGGAAAACCTGAAACACGGACGATAAAGACTTCCGGTATTGAGAAATTGTTTCTAGGATGCGCCCCGCATTCGACTTCCAGTCGGAAGCGTAATGGCGGTTTGGGTGGCTAGCAGACGTACTTTCCGAAGACCTCAATTCTGGAATATATTGCTGCATACAATCAGTTAGTTAATAACAGTTACAAGACGAGTCAGATCACACCAAGTCAACCAAAAGTACTGAGAAAGTAGGGGAGTTGGATCTGTCGGCGGGGTAGAAGGAAAATGGAACCGCTCGTGTCCTGATGCGAGTGAGTATTATCACTCGTTCAGTGTCAGGAGGTCACACATCCCCTCTTTCGCACTTATTCCCGGCTTTATGTAGTATATTTCCCATGCTTCTATGATTTTCCTCTCTACTGGCCGTACCAAATATCTATGCAAAACCCTCACATCGAAGGAGGGAACCTTTTCTTTCTATGTTCACCCACGCGGACATTGAGTGCTCTCGCTGTCTCTCCCACGTACCATCACCTACCTCACGTTGAATCAAATGGACGATGCCCTGGTATCCACGAGACTGTTAGCGGCGCAGTTTGCGTAGATTCGGGACGATGCCATGAGATCCTTCAGTGTAGGAATAGGTCAAAAAACATGTCGAATGAGGAGCTGGTAATTCTTCTCGACGTGATTCGCCTTGCATGCCATTGTGTCGTTAACAAAAGGCATAGTCAGACTTACACCGACAGCAGTTTTGTGCGAAGTCTGTTTGTTTTCTTATATATAGGATGTGCGCTTCCAGAATGCGACAAGATGTTCGACAAAGCACTCCTTCTATACCGCATATGTTCCCTATAATCTTCACTAATTCGTATCTTCCCATTAAGGAATGGTGGAAATCCACCCCTCCCCGGTTCTTCTCTGGTGAAGGTTATGTTGGCATCGTGAGAGTTGAATTTCCTCGATGTTTCCGCAAGGTCTTCCGTTGTTCCGATAACACATATGCGTCAGTATAACGCTTGTAGAATGGAATCTCCTAGTTAATGATGAGTTCTCGATGTGGTCCAAGAAGATGACTGCTAACAAAGGTGTCATGTGATTACCTTGTGTGATTACCCATGGCAAGGCTTCTTTCTTTCTTGTAAAATTTATTGTCGGAGCAAAAAAATGTTATAATCCAGTGCTGCTTCGATCGGTTCCTTAATTTTATTGGCGAGAAATCCTCCATCGCCCTATATTCTTTGTTATCATCGATAAGAGATAACACAGCTTGCACGGCTCTCTCGTTGTTCACTTTCTTATATAATGATTTTACATCAAAGCTAGAGGGTTTCCGTCGGTACTGGGCATTGGTGAAACGACAAACATGCAACAACAAACATACATAGCAACGGATACTATGAAGGCAATACGGGAACCTTAGTCTCGCACAAAACGGCTGACTGTATAAGCCTCAATGTGCCTTTTGTAGACGACAAAATGTGAAATGCATCGTGAAGAACTACCCGCTCCCCATTCGATTTGTTTTTCGATATCTTCCTACACTGGAGGATTTCTGGATCTACGAAAATCGTTGCCGCTAACAGTCTTGTTGATACTGCACATCTGAGAGAATCGTGGACTTCAGAGCACCGCCTATTTGATTCAAAGAGGGAGTTGGGGAAAGTACGTGAAGGAGACCACGAGAATACTGAAGATCTGGATAAATATAAAAGAGTGTTGGCCATCCGCGCTGGCTATTCACACAGCTTTTTCAGACTCTGCACACTTAGGCACGGAAAAAAGCTCCTTCCTCCGACTGTGGGTTTTGCATAGATACTTGGTACGGCCACTGAAGAGGGAAATCACGGAAGCACCTCATAAAGCCGGAAATAAGGCGAAAGATGAGATTCGTGACTTTCTGTGACTGATTGAGTGTCTTAACATACTGTTTGTGTGCAGCAGTATAATGTAAAGTTAAGGTATGACGAAGGCGTAACGCCATGCCTACCGATTAATTTGAAGGATCAAGAGTTTTGAAAAGTAGAGATCATATACAGCCAAAATAAAAGCAACACAGAACAGTCAAACTATTGCACCTGATTCCACCAGAGTCTGAAGAAAGCGCTGTTGAATTGAGTAGATTGTCGATTACGAATTATGATGAACAAGGCATCACAATACAGAATAAAAGTCGACCCCACAATGAAGCCAATCCCACCGACAACCAACTGGTAATCCATACTGCAGAAATTCATTTCTTAGCGAAAAAATTTAAAACATCAACAACGTTGTCAATTCACAAGGATAGTTTCGTGGGGCGTCTGGAGCCTAGAACATCTGTTTGTTTTTACTTGACTTCACTTTTTTATATTTGTTCTTTCATTTAGTTGTTTACTCAATACAACACACATGATACATACCTTCAAAAAATACATGTGTAGTAAGCACAGCAGCTGGTTCCACGACGGAATTCTCACGAGGTTGGCGATTTATGGACAAAACTTTAGTCTCGGACGGGACTCGAATTTGTACTTGTGCTTCCCGGGCTACTTTGCTCAAGGGAATGTATAAATAGACGGAATTGGTCTGTTGACCAAGCTAGGCAACAGATATAAACAGCGACAGTGTGAACAGATGAAGTAGCATTCGAAGGTGAAGCGAAGTAACTATTGGGCTGTAGGCTATATTAAGGTCTTTGAGTGAATCAGTAACCTTTGTAATCTCTCATTTTTCTTCTAGAGTTTTCTCTAGGATTTCCTAACTTGCGTGACAGCTCCTGTCTCTTATGCATAATTCGGTTTGGAACAAATGATAATTTTCGGAGTCAAAAATTCGGCAGAGGACTAGTTGGGCATGCCAGGTGTACTCAAAATGTCCCGCTGCCTATGATGGGTTTCTTGAATGTTGTCGAGTCATAATAATACCATTACCAAATGTCAATGAAGCTCAAATACTAGATAGGAATCCAACATTATTAGCGGTCGTATAAGTCTTGCCAAGAATGGTATCGAAGCAGAGAGAAACCGTGCTCTTTTATTGAATCGCAAGCATTGCTGGGTGGCGGTCGTAATTTAATAGCAAGAAATGAAACAACTTTCATTTCCTGATAACTTATTATCTTTAGTCGGTCCCTATCACCGCACTTACTCTTCTTTCCGAACGAAACATATCAAAAAGCTAGATCGTAAATAACAGAGCCTTCAGGATTTATACGGTGACTGGATCTTGCTCTTCGAGGCCTCTTCCATTGTTAGTGTTCCTATCCTAATGTCAGTGTTTCCTCTCTCCTCTACTCCCACCAATTTTTAACAATCCCCGTCCAGGGAAACAGGAGTTATGAATCTACTCTCAGACATTCATTTCGCGGAGTCCACGACTATGTAGGGGGAGTCCGGCCTTCCTACCTACCGGAGAGTTCTCTTCCTGCCGCATGTACTACTACCAATTCGAATACGGTAACTTTCGCGCAAACCCCGCTGCCTGCGGGTGGAGTCTGGTCCTACCGCCTTCCATAAGTGTTCCTGTCTTGCTGCTTTTATTGCTGCCAAGTTTGATTGCTCTAGGTTCAGAGGAACAGAAATTATGAAATCTCGCTCGCCGCTCGAACACACACACACACACGTACACACAAGCACACATACAAGCACACACACAACGCACGAAAACACATAAACACGCCTTGATGTAATGGTAGAGCTCTTTCGATTTGATAATGGAAAGCAGAAGTCACTCTCCGTTAGCTGTGAAATTCTTACAATGGAGATCATGTTCACATTAAATATTTTTATAAAGAGGTGATTGCAATGAGCGAGACAGGATCTAGTAAATGCAGTACGTGTGATGGATAGCTGAGCCATGATGGGCGGAGAAACTTGAAAGGATCATTGAGCGGCATAGCACTGCGAATCTCGGAGCAAAACCTTTTGTGGACATCGCTCGCAGGGACATAATTATCAAAAGCAGTGAGTCAGTCATACGTTATAGGTAAAGGTTCATAAGTTTGAAGGCTGTTTTAAGGGAATCTGGCATAGGAAGGCTATTGCTGTTAGATCGAATATGTAGAACAGCGAGGGCAACGTTATTGTGGTCGTAATCACCGAGCGGAGATAGGAGTAAAATGTCTGTTATAATCGGCAAGGTAGAAAGAACAAGATCTAGAACATTGCTCTCACGAGCGGGATGGGTTGCAAGTTGTGTTAAACCACATTTCTCAAAAAAGCCCACGAATAAGGCAGAAGAAGAGGTGCAGCTTTTTTGTCTTCCCAGTTGATTCTGAGACTAAGATCTCCCAAGAGGATGGTGTAGCGCCTGGTAGAGCTAAAATTAGAAAGCAGTGCAAGCAGTTGAGATTCATCAACTGTAGTAGAGTTCGGAGGACGGTAGACAGCGATGAACCTCACTGTAGATAGGACATTAGAAGTGCAAAGTTCAAATGGTAAGATCTCGGAGTTGAACGTGTGGTCAAGAGTGATCTTTTCACGCGGCGATAACCGAAGTAAGGTTAACTAGCAATTAGTTCTGAGTTGGCTATTTTCTGTGTGATCAAAAAAATCGAAATATCGAAAATTCGAAAATGCATGCAGGTTAGCTAACTTATCCGTCAGGCTTCGGGCATCGAAGAGAAAACAATGCAGAGTTTTCTGGTTACCATGCCCACTTAGAGGTTCCCCTATATTTGAGAATGAGAGAGATTTGGAATCTTTCTGAGTTCTCCCCTGAATACGACCTGCTCGCATTTAGATTTTACTTCATTCTATTCTTTTGATCCCTGCCCTAACTCGAATTCATGCTTGCTTTTTTTCAGCCGTCATGCTCTTCCTTCTATTTACATCTTTCAACCTGAGAATGACCGTGGCGTCTACATGCACGCTTGTTAAATTATGTGCTGCAACATGCTACAATCACATCTCAAAATATCCTACATTAGCCCGGATAGAAGCTCAAAGTTTGCTCTCGAACTCCTAGCATGTTGCACGCAGGTATCTTGCTCCATTTCTTCCCAGCCGCTCTTGAATTTTGCTTTCTGGGACTGCAAACTGAAGTTGCAAACGTGACAGGTCCCCGTCTAATCAGAGACCTCATGATGGAGTCAAATAAGTCACGATCTGGAAGCAGAATGGCAATTCCTTCTCGTCAATGAAGTAGGACAGCTAGCGTAAAATCACCCTCAGACGGGATGGCCTCTGTGGGCTGGAGTACGTTTTGTTGGAAGGCTATTTCACAAAGGTAGGTCGGATCAATGCTCCATTACATTCATCAGTACGCTAAGCCATAGAAATTGGTGTAGGGTTGCGTGTCTCCAACCAAATGAGTTAGCAAATTGCTGCATTTTTTGACCGTACGCTGTCTGTCGAGATCGGAAGTGAAGCGGTATTTCTGCATACGATAGAAGCGGAAATCAAGCTTCCGACTGACAATCCGGCAAGCCGACAACTTCGAGAAGTCCTGCTTCTTTGCCGTCTTTTCGATGGGTCATCCAGGATAACGATCGTCTCGCAACGAACCATTCTAATAGTCCTATCATTGTAGACACTGGGGTGTGCTTCGTTCCGGGCTTCCGTCGCAATTGGATCACGCTGCAGCCGTCGGACGCGGCTTGTCAGCCCCCAATCTTTGACAAACGTTGCACTTATGAGCGGAGCATACGAATTGCGCTCGGTCTACGGCAGTCAGCTTACAGTGAAGATAATACGAATTAGTGTAAATCATTCGCTCTACTGATACTTAGTGGTACTGTAATGACACCTCGAGGTCGCCGTGGGCTGCACCGCGCGCGAAGTGGGTGGGGTGACCTACTTTATACGGACGCGCGGAATGAACTTTCTCCGTGAACGTTGGCCTCCTTACCTATTCCCGGTTTGTCTTTGTTTGAATCTTCTTTTTTGCATCGTTTAAAAGCCTTTGTGAGGACATTATAAGAATCACAAAGAATTTGGTAATGCCCTTCGCCTCTCGCATGCCAGTGATTGCAGGTGGTATTGAATGATCCTTCGCCATCTAAAACTTACCGGGAGTTTCATTTTGATTACCATGCATTTTGCAGGAAAACCTATATTTCTTGTGCAACTGTCCAGAAGCGAATTAAGTGAATTTGATGAGTGATTCCACCAGAGACTTTCCGAATTTCGACGCCAACAATTTCAGGAGACCCTGTATACGCCCATTCAATCGAATTTGCCGCTGGGTGTGGTGAGATTTCTATTAGCAAGACCAATATATGGACAGATAGGGATAGGGAAAATACAATCATTACTACCTCGACAGTCAACTGGGATGTGGGACTGGGATGAAGAGATAAAGTTACTTTTCGTCAGTAAGAAAGTCAACGATTATCAGTTACTTATCGGAAGTAACATAGAGAGAAAGGCGAACCCAAAAAGTAAGCATACGACGAATGAAAAAAAGAAAGTTAGTGAGTAAGCATGATAATTAAATGATAGTAAACAGATTCGGATAGTTTTTTCGATGCAACCATGCTGTTTTCAGAACAGTGGAGACATATCAGTGCATTCTTTTTCTATATTCGCGAATTGGTATGTAAAAAGACTAACATGCCGAACTTAGAAGTGAACTTCTCATGTTGTTTTTTCAACGAGTAATCAGACCCAAGCCAACATGAAAGTATAAAAGGTAGGTTGATAATTAACTATTTTTATGAGACCGAATCTCTGAGCCTAAAATTAAAACGGAAAGAATAGATGAGTTGAGCAACATGAAATAATAATAAATTAGTAGTAGTGGCAATGCACTATCTCACACGCACGGTCAAGGGCTCGAATCCGGAAAGAGATTCGCCTAGGAAGATCAAGCCTTTCATCCCTCTGGGGTCTAGTTGGTACCAAACTCGTCTGGGAGGATAAAAGCATTGAGTCATACATCGGCTAGCCACCGAACGTCATTGTTTAGGCCACATTCGCATTCAG
This sequence comes from Haemonchus placei, assembly GCA_900617895.1. Classification (NCBI taxonomy): domain Eukaryota; kingdom Metazoa; phylum Nematoda; class Chromadorea; order Rhabditida; family Trichostrongylidae; genus Haemonchus; species Haemonchus placei. Next base: position 35,027 of record UZAF01017728.1, read on the forward strand.
AACACTACTACGATTCTGAATGGAAGGCAAGTGAGGGGATGCATCTATCACATGAATTGATTAACGAAACGACCTTGTCATTCAATGATAGATTTGAAAAAAAAACTTCGAAAGATCAAGTTAACCACATAGATACAGAATTCGAATTTTTGAAGGAGAAGAAAAAAATTTCGGATTTATTCAAAATGTACTTCATGTACAGGCAACAATAGAAAAGTGCTGGTGAATATGAGATGTTGACGATTGAACAGGAATTAGTTATGTTAGTAATTTACTGAAGACAGATTTCTTATCAGTTCTACCTATTATTACTCAAGCCTAACATCATCATCAGTAGATATTTGTATATTCATTTTTTACTAGTAGCCCTATTTCTGGTGCTATATTGCTTCTTCTTGAAATTGCTTCTTTGAGATTGTTGCACCTGTGGATTATGTTTTGGTAGACAACCTTGTTTTTCAGAAGGACCATGTCTCTCTCTTCTATCTTTTTTTTAGAATCATTTCAGTGGAAAAGAGAATGAAGGATGAAGTTTTTGACCTGAATCAATCATTTTTTTTTTGGGATGAGCTAGCCTATTTCGCTTTCATGCACAATCGAGTGGCTTTTTGAATGCTTATGTGGTCTATACAGTGTCTTGCGGTGGCCAGACGACGTACAAGCCAATGATTTACGTAATCCCAAAGTCTGGTGCGCACCGAAAATCTCAAATCTCTCAAATAACCAATCCCAGAGGGATGAGAATTCCGCAACGGTCCCAAGTTTGATACCAATTTTATAGGCTTATCACTTGTGAACAGTGATGAACACTGAGTGAAATTTGAGCAAAAATTCGATTCAAACTTTTTTCGAAAAAGACTGGAATTTCTCACCATGGCAATATGGAATGTAGAGAATCAAGCGCCTCGTATCATACCGCTGCCCTGGACCCAATAAACTTTTTTCCGCTAACTGCCTGTTGAGGGAGGTTTTTGATGAAATTTTTCTTGAGGCGGACGAGCTTTGGATTTCAATCATTCGTACTGGGAATACTTCTGTTGAGATGCTTTGAGTTTTAGTTCGTCCGACTCAGTATGACTAGAAACAATGCTTCCTAGTAATTCTACTCAAAATTGACCCACAAAAAAGCTTAAGATATTCCGCAGCTCATTTTGCGCATGAAAGTGGGAAGAGCGGGAAGAGGTAGAAGAAGGAAGGAGAAGGAAGTAGTGCTCCAAGTCGGTGCATTATCACCTATTCTTTTTGCTATATATACTCAGGAGCTACCGGGTTTACTAGAAGGATGTGGTGTTATTTGCAAGCAACTTGCAGATGTCATAAGGTTTATAGGAAGTTGGAAGACAGTGATGATATAGAAAGGATACAAAAGGCCTTGAACTGTTTTTTTTTTTGATTAATCATGTGAATGGTGTTCGCCTCTTGCACCGGAGAAAACTGTTGACATGAGAGTTGGTTCTTCCTCTAGTATCCCGAATACCTATCGCCTTGGTGATCATGTCCTTACTGAGGTCTCCTCACATAAACTCCTAGGCTTCCGCTATGACAATAGGCTTAGTTTCTCGGATAACTATGCGGCTATTTTTAAAAAGGCTATCTTCCGAACATACCAAGTCTTCAGTGGTTTAGCGATTAGTGATAAGGATATTTTACTGAGAGCTTACAAAACGTATATACGCCCCGTAGTTGAATGTGGTACGTCTGTTTTCTGCCCATATAAGATGAAGGATATCCAGTAAATTGAAAAAAATCCAAGATAATTCCACTGAAAGCTGGTTGTTAGATCTGGCGATGCTACTTAAGGGGCAGAGTGCCTCGACCATTTGGCAAGGAATAAAAGCTTACAATTGCACTGCTTATGTTCTCGTAGGAAGTTTTATGATGTTTATATGGTGTTCAAGTTGCTGACCGGTATTGCTATAATCGATGTAATGCAACGTTGGAATTTAAAACAAGAGGTGGACATGTGAAAATTTCATATGCATCGCCGGAAACCAACATTAGACGTTACAAATTTACTTGCCGAGCTGGTACTACTTTTATGTCTCTCAAATCAGATGCGGCACTCATCACTTCCATATTTGCGCTTTTCAAACTCCTAACCCAGAAAAAACTCTTGTTGTATAACTTGGTTACTTTGTGTTGTTAGTGATAGCAATTTTTTCCACATTTGCCTCATGCAACGTCTTCAATAAATAAATAGATAAATAAATAAATACTTCGAATAGACTACTCGAGCAACTTGTAGACAGCAGAATAGTTTGGTGCATTGAACAATTTGCAATAAATCGACAGCTGAGTATTTAGCGGCAAGACCAAACTATGACAGTGAATGTCAGAGAATCCATCAACGACCTTATCAAGAATTGGGAATATTTCAAAATACTCACGAGGGTATCCACCGAACGAGCATCGGTATTTTTCAACATCACAGTTTCTATTGCGAAGGGTGACGCCATCCGACTCCTAAACAAAATAACCTCGATTTTGACACCGCAGTAAGTCGGGGAACCGAACAGTCCACAGGCGATATATTGCCTGTACACAAAGCAACAAATTTCCGCATGGAACATACTCGAAGATGCAGTTTGCGATGAAAATGATTCCATATTTCATTGTAGGGTTCTACGGCCCCTGTAAAGGCCAATAGGACATCGTTGGGGCGAAAAATGCCTAGGTAGGGCGCAATACGGGCTAAAAAGTCAGCTTCGACACTCACCAAGACTCGTTGACACCAGAAGAAGAATGTTCAGTGGCCTTGCAGTGGCTGATATCGTTCGAAAGGAATACGTTTATTGTGCACGAATTAGCTCATATAAGCTGATTACTGGCGAACTAGCTGTGTAGCGACTAAGATCTCGTCCCCACACCCTCCCCATCGAAGGTAGCTCAGACCGCACGACCGAATCAAGTGATTGGAAGCGGCCATATTCAATAAACTCGAGAGACGGAGATGTGTAGGATGAATCAAACCGATAGACATGAGTCTACTTTTACCAAGCGAAATTTCGAAGGTTTCTGAACAGCGATCTTAAAGCGAAGTGTAGACGGAGGTTATAAAAAGAGAATGGAACAATGCTGACTGATGATTTGGGGAGAATGAGTAAAAGAAAAAGAGTGAAAAGGGAAGGATAAGGAAGGGTAGGAAAATGATGCCCACTTGCGAATTCTTGTATATTTATGACTACTGTGATTTTACAAATGAATTTTCAGTTGAGAAAGCTCTTCATCTAAACACTCAAAAGACCAAGTCTTCTGAGTGTTCAGATAAAGCACGAAGTTAGTGCAGGGGGTGTGATGGGATGTTTGGAGTTAGATTCCAGGTCGTGCCCGGCGTTCAGTCATTCGAAGGTATTCTTATTGGTGTCGGACTCCTCTTAAAGGATTAAGCACGCATTCGACTAATGCTCTTCTTCTGTGCTCATCGGGAGGATAAGGGCGAGATATAAAGTCTGTGAATTCAGAAATTTCGTTTTTTAAAGCTGCTGAGCACTGGAGGAGCGACCTCAGCCAGTGCTCTCTTGAATGTCCGTTTGGTTTTCGATGCTTTAAACCCTTCAGCTCGGTGACATGGATGAGCACCTGCTGAAGACCCTTTAAACCTTAGTAGGAAAATTTTAGTGAGTGTTAAATCTGAAAAACAGACACAGGAAAACTTACTTTGGGAAGTCAAAGAGTAGACCGAATTCGAGCGATCATTCCTGAGTTTCTCGTTCAGTATTATGATCACAGCGAAGGGCAACGTTACCATGGACGAACTGGACCTGGAACTTTTTGCTCCACACCACTTCAAACTTATAAGTGAAGCAGATACTATCCACCTACCAGGCTCTTCCAGAAAACCACATGCGAAAAGGTGAATGACCGAAAAAATCGTGTCCAATTGAGGACACCACGTGATATGAGCATGGGTGGAGACACTTGGAGCAACCTGCCTCCCTCATTAGCGCTTACTGTAGAGCAACCAATCAATCAATCACCACATCACGTATCTCCGCCCATACCCTCATCGTAAGCAATGTTTGAACCCGAATCTCTAGCTTATGGTAAGCTACTTGTGTTGAGGTGTATTTGATGAATGGCTGAAGGTCGCTGTTGCCGTTGATCAGTACCGGGTACCAGCGGAAATCATTATACCTTAACTGACAAAGAAGTGCATCGTNATGGCCATGCTGGTCTGATAGAGGTAGGGCATCATCAGATCTATCTTTATGTTTGAAGAAATAAGGCACCTAAATGAACATACACTGGGAATATTCGAAGCGACTCTGACACGAAAGGTGACTATTTGGGTGATGAACAAATAAAGGTGTAGAAGAGAAAAAATACCAAAAAGTAGAAAAAGATAGTTTTCAGATTTGTTGACCTGTAGATAATAGCGAGCGTTGAATTCTGTCAACATCTCCAATCACAATGAGGTGTTGGATAACTATTCCATTACCGTTGGCTTTTTCAGAAGTTTTTAGCTGTTTCCAGACACTTTCGAGAATCTTTCAAAAATTTGTACAAAAACCCTTCGCCTCTCGTTAAAAAGGGAAGTTCCTTCAATCCTACCTACGAATGGAGCCGAATCTAAAGTAAGCCTTGATACAAAAGTAATCAGTGCCTAAAATTTTCCCGCCGACCATATCGCTTTCCTCTTTCCAAGCCATAGAATGCCTTCGCACTGGCAGGGTCAAACCTAGGCTAATTCGCGCTGTCCATGTTAGGTAGCCCTGGCACGGTAACCTCAGGAGTTCCGACATTTCTCCAGCAGTCCATAAGGCGATCGTTTTCACGACAGTCACTCTACTCATTCCGTGCGTTCTCATATCTCTGCTTTTATCTTAAGGTAGAATATGTCATATTCAAAGTATCTGAAAGAATTTGTGGTGAGAGAAAGCTCACAGGCGACGACAGTTTATGACTCCACTACGTCTAATGACGTAATGACGACGTTACCACTGCCTGCCCTTTCGGTTATTTCAAAGATTCTGAATCGCACAACGTGCAGCTGAACCATCTGTGTTGATCGTAATCACATGTAAAGTAACATAATGACAGCAAAACCTTTCATTTATTGGAGAATTAAATTCAGATCTTCCATCCTCAGGTCGGTGCAATGACGGTGGCGAATGGTAGTTTCTGTGGAGACGGATCTCCACTGGCATATAGGGTGGTGCAGGGAACTGATGATATTTTTTCGCTTGAATTGAAAGACCAATCCATATAACATGATGCTTAAAGGCTTATGGAGTTAAGAGGAAGAAATAAATTAGCTGAAAAATTGGAAAAGTTGCGGTCAAGTAGTCGCCAGCAGAGAGCGTCTGCTTTTACGGTGCCTGCGGCATATGTGGGTTCTGCGAATATTCTGCGGGTGCGACCGTTTGCGATACGTGTGTCTCTGCCTACTTAAAACCTTAAATCTTTTCCCTTTTCTGAATCCTAAAGTGGCTTCGCGATGGCTGTACTTTCTGCACGATCCCTCTAGGAGCCTTAGTTCACTGGGTTCAATCATGTGTAACAATCTCGTTTACGTCGGCATTCAATAATTTTAGACACTGTGGACCGTGCAGCCTGAGTTGAATCAACCGTAGTGACTGAGATAAAAGTAGATGATTTGGCGTTTAAAAATTAGAACCACAGCTTTCACTCTCAGGTCCGTGCAATGAGGATACTACTCCTCTCTATAGGTATACGGAGGGATTCTCAAGAGATTCGAAAGAAAGTAATAAAATTGGACATAAGTGGTGTCAATTGGTAATTAGTAGATGATTTGGCGTTTAAAAATTAGAACCACAGCTTTCACTCTCAGGTCCGTGCAATGAGGATACTACTCCTCTCTATAGGTATACGGAGGGATTCTCAAGAGATTCGAAAGAAAGTAATAAAGTTGGACATAAGTGGTGTCAATTAGTAATTTTGCACAAGAAACGTTTCCATCCCAATGGCTCCGGACCACGACAGTATGGCACTGACAGTTCTCTTTGTATGCAGTCATCCTACAGTGGCATATCTTGCATGGGTGGAGAATCCATAGGGGTAGTACCATGTGAATAAGAAGGGGTCCTACAGTAACTGCCGTGGTGTTTCGAAAGAAGAAGGTTCGTCTTCTAATTTTATAAGAAAGGGTCCTACAGTAACTGCCGTGGTGTTTCGAAAGAAGAAATTTCGTCTTCTAATTTTACTTCATATCAATATATAGGGGTAGTGAGAGGCTCAGCTGTTCAGCGCCATCCCTCAAGGATACGCCGTGTTTTTGATTTTTTCGTTTATGACGAAATTTGATGGTCCTTTCTTTTGATGGCTGGTATCGTTTCTCGTAACCTGCAAGCATTATCTATTTATTTATTCACTTACTTATTCGACACAAGTCCTTGACAGACTTGATAGCCTTTGACACTATCTCAATCCCACTACTCTTGAGGAAACTGGAAGCGTACGTATCGAGGTTGCCTCCACTGGTTTTTGCAGTCCTTTCTAAGTGACAGGCTTCAATCTGCTCCTATAAATCAAGCACGTTTTACTGTTATACCCCAAGGCACTCACTTACTGGACCTCTCATTTTTATTATATATGTTAACGACCTAGTCGATGAAACTATCTACAGTCAATGATTGTCACAAACTTCAGACGGCCATTGACTGCGTCGAGCGCTGCTCTAAAGAATGGGGTCTTTAAGTCTCTATACAAAAAACTGCTATAATGGGATTTGGCAGAAACCATCCAGACTTTACCTTTACCATGTGTGAAGTGAGTCTTGCTCGCGTCGCACAGATTCGAGACCGGAGTTATATACAGCGATAAGCTCGATTTCGAGAGCTTCCTACATGACGTTGCTGCTAGAGCCAGTTCTAGGGCGAACTTCATACTAAGAGCTTTTAAAATGCGTTATCCTTTGCTGCTCTTTCGACTTTCAACCTCTACACATCAGGTCGATCATGAATTATTGTTCCCCGTAATCGATTCTGGTCTGATGTATAAGCTGATCACTAATGAAATCGATTTCGACATATTCGGAATGTGGCCTTCCATCGGGCTTTCAAGGTCACCCATACGCCCGGAAAAACCTAATAGTCGGGCTTATGAAGCCACCTTGGCTGTTCGAGTTGTGCCACTAAGGAATAGGCTTGGTTCTGAATTTTCAGATGGAGACGTTCACATTTGTTCCAGATTCCAGCTTTACCATTATCTCATCGAACAACATGCATTTTTAGGAAGCTAGACTGCGTGAACGTTTCTGAAGGTTGAACTTTCCTGCCTTTTTTCTGACTATCTCAGCTTTTTCCGCTTTCTTTTCCTTTCTATTTTTTCTGCTTTTT